>OX439130.1:15857158-16065512 GCA_949318235.1 Ecdyonurus torrentis | reverse complement strand
GTGTTATATACATGTAAAGAATTAATTACGTGATTTATGCTACATTAAATAATTGCTATATTGTAGAGCACACATGTTACTATTTTGTAATAACATAAGTAATTATTCTGGACATCTTAAATTAAGATAGTATAATCATTATACAATATAGCATAAATTATGTTGTATTGCATAACTGTTGCTGTATTGAGCTAGCATAATTAGTACGATTTTTTATTTATCCGTGTATATTGCAAATAATGACACCTACCTTCAGTTTGACCTCGATACGTTGATGTTTGGTGCGCAGGGTTGATGGTCTCTGGTCATGAGGTACACGGTACCCTGGTTCACATTTCAGTTTGAAATCACCAATACTTTCCTCTGCTTCGTGTATTTGTTGTTCATAGACTTGAGGGTCAGGAATAGAAGGAGGTTTGTCTCCAAGGAGTTGTTCGAGCTAAGAGTGACATTTTAAGTACATTTTGTTATTTCTAAGATATGGAAATCAATAAATTTATTCTGTAAATATTTCAAACAGCTCTCTGAAAATAAAAGCGTAAGTAAACCAGTCCGACGCATGAATTGAAAAAAACAAGAAAAACACAAAACCACTCATCAGTAATAATACTCATCTAAATCAGTCAAATAATACCTCCAGAGGTAACAATATTTTTGTTTCATTTGTCCAATTTGTCTTTACATTTTTATGTATAAAAATAAAATAAACAATTACTAGTGAGGAAGCAGGAAAATGTTTGTTCACTCATGCAATTTTTTTACTTCATTAATCAAAATAACAAACAAAATTTATAATGTTAATAAAACATATTTGTTTGACAATTTCTCTAAATCACAAAGATTAAAAAATAATTCAAAAAACGGAATTAATTTTTAATTAAATAATATTATACTGAAGCATATCATTATGTTTTTTTTAAAACGGTATGTTAATATGATTTAATGACTATAAATATACATATTTATTGAAAAGTGAAGTATTGTTTAAAAGAAGTCAGTGAACCATGAAATTGTATCTTTTTTGGGCTCTAAATATAGAAATAATTTTTTATTATTATTTCGGGCGTCTATTTACCTCTCGCACTAACTTTCTTCGCTCCTGAAATCTCTGTCGCATGCGCTCTAATGCCAATGTACTGCAAGGTCCTGCAATTTCTTCAGGTATTGGTGTCGACTCTTGCGCACCTGAAGTCTCGGAGGACAAACTTGTACGTAACGTAGATACACTCTCCGAAATCAGGGAACTATAGGATGGTTTCATTCATGTTAAAGTCAACGCCATAATTTCTAAATAACATGGGCCGATATGGGACAATGGCACATTTTGCCAGTTTAAAAATACTTAGCAATTTTTTTTACAGAATTAATGCTATTAAAAAGTTGAATTAGGTTTCCAAGTAAATGAGAATAATAATAAAAGCAAAAAAAAAAAACTAATTTTTCAAAGAAAATAGCCAAAAACTACGTTTGTCCTATGCTGAGCAATGCTATTCATTGCTCAAGAAGAGCATTGAAATGCATTCAGAATGACGTCATGGGTACACACCCTATAGTTAAAATAAAATTCAAATATAATCCTTTTATATAAGATAGATATTTGATTATTGAACTAAATAAAGACCATTATTTATTTTATTTCTTATTACCTTTTACATGAGCTCTCTTCGTCAAGTTTTTTCTCCATCTCTGCGTATTCCTCCAAAACTTTTTCATCTAATTTCTTTAGTCGATAACTATTGACGTAAATATCCTCACTAAAACATAAGATAACTTAATTGTTTCAATATTATTTTTTTAAGGTATATAATTTTACGTACCTGAATGCGTAGACATTGAGAGCATCTGCATGTATATCGCCGAGGAAATGTTTGTAAACAGTAGACCACTCAGTTTCACTTTTTCTCACCTTAGGTTCAATGTCACCTAATAATAACATCGAAAGTTTAACTAATCGTTCAATTTAATTTTTTTTATTATAAATATTTAGTTGAAGAATAAAATAAAATCTAAACTGATTTAACCAAAGACCAATAAGGTATTCTAGCCTTAACTCTGTCATAAATAAATATGTTTTGTATATATAAATGAGACCCCACTTTTATTTAGTAATAGTGTTTTTCATAAACCCTGTTCTCTTGCACCAAAAAATGCGTATTAAATTTGAATAACCAAAGGTGATCGTCATTTAAAGAGGAGAGAACAGGGTTTACGAACAGCATTAATGTTTTGCAATAATTAAAAAAAAAAAAAAAAAAAAAAAAAAAAACGTGTTCATACTTTGTCATAGAAAATTTTATTATTTGCCTTTACTCTAAGACAATAGTGTAAAATTTTATATGACAGAGTGTGTACCATCTAATAATTGATCAAGTGTGATATTTGTGATATTTTACTAGATTGTCTACTATTTTTATTCATATATTTATTCAGCAACAGAAAATTCCAAAGACACTGAATGTTAATTGAAAATATTACCTAAAACTTTAGCTCTTATTTCTGTCACCTCGGCTTGCAAGTGTTGTGTAAGCAAGGGGTGAAGTTCCTCTGAACAGTTAGGCAGCAGTGGCAGCAGTTCCTGATTATCAGCAGCCCTTATTTTGTATTTCAATTTAAAAAATACAGTTGAATAACAATGCCAATGGACACAAACAAAAATATGAGTTGTAAGTTTTTAAGAAAGCATAAAAAACTGCAACCTCTAACATTTTTATTAAAGTAAGGATACCAATGCTATAGAAAGATAAAATGTTGTTGCTAACTTACATTTCTTTGATTTGTTTATACTCTTCTTTTAGCTGTTCCAACCTATTTAAGATATCTGCTTTTTTGTTTTTAATTGCTAAAGCCTTTCTCTTTTCTTCTTTAAGTTGACGTATTTCCTCCAATGTTAATGTCAGATTTTTAACTGGAATTCCAATTCTTTTTTCCTCCTGTAAATAAATTAAAATACAAGCTTGATAATTTTATTGTATTTATACAAAATATAAATATCACCCACAACCTTTAAGTTTAACCTGCAGAAATCATACAATACTACATATTATTAAGTGGTTATATTTTTAAAATTCTCATCAAATCATAGTGTTTTACAAGCGTAATTTAGACTGCAGTTTATTTATATAGGTCTTACCATTGCTCTGTGATACCCAATCTGCATTTTCATCCTTTAACATTGCCATTGCGAGACCCTTCTCTCCCCCCTTTCTTTTAATTAGCAAAACCAAAGCTGGATAAGTTTGGACAAGAGATCCAAGGCACACTTTTCGTTATAAGGTGTTTGATTACTTTTTCCATCAATAGTACCTATTTATATAGGGTTGTTAACCCAGCATTAAAATCTCCTAGTCGCAAAAATTGTATTTTCCTTTATGCTTTTTTTGAATAAAGACGATTATTTATTTATTTAAGTCACGTGTGATTGCCGTGGTTTACTAACCTGGTCTGGAGCAGTGGTGGGTAATATCACAGTAGGAGGCTGATCCAAAACTTGGGTCAAGCGATATACAAATACACTACTATCGTCACCACAGCTAAAAAAATGGTTGTGATCAAAACTAAATGCCACGTCCGTCACGTGATTTCCTAGAGCACCCTCGTGCATTGCAAGTCGCCAATATCTTCTCCAAGTTAAGTCTGGTTCAATGATACAAAACTGAACTTCTCCAGAGTCAAACCCGAGAACCAAACTATTACAGTCCGAACTGAAAATATAAAAATGTTTTTTAAATTAATTTATAGCTTGAAATGAATATAAAAATGTAAATTTTTTTATTACGTGAAATATGCGCTAGTGACAGTGGTTGCAGATGATAAACCAGGAATTTCTTGACTTGAAATAACTTCGTTATTTTCAAAATCAATATTACATATTGTGGAAGAAGTAGATTTACTTCTTACTATCAAAATAAGTTTATTTTCATATTTGTAACGTCCTAATGCAATGGTTTTTTCTTCTGCTATCACTAAAAATATATAAATTTTTGGTTAAATATATATTTTAATATCTTGATATTCATATTGGTACTACCTTCGTCATGTCCCTGATTATTTGATCTCGTTACCAGACCAAGATTGACGAGGTCTACAGAACGAGATGCAGGCAAATCTAATTTTAAAGACTCCTGTAATTGTGGCTTAATGTTGGAAGCTATTTTAAATTCTTGCACCTCTCCATTGTCACAACATACAAGCAGTGATTCCTTCTGAAAAATTAAATAAATAAAGAAGTTTTAACGTTATTGATATAGTTGCAAAATTTGATGAATAATATTGTTAGAAAAATCTTTCTTAATTTTAAAAGAATGTCGTCAAATAAGAGTTACTGTGAAAACATCTAATTCTATAAAGTATATATTTTTGGGATTTACTTTATTAAAAACAAGCTTAAATATCAATAACGCCTATAATTTATTAGTATTAAAAAATATATATTTACTTCTGGAATATTTTAAGAAAATATATATATTGATGCTACAGTGCTTGAAGGAAGCAAACGCTTAAAGGGGTAGTCAACAATGCTTTTTTTAATTGTGATCGTCGTGTTATTAATCCTCCCGAAAACGCGATCTCAAAATTTTAATTATTAACGCGCTGCGAGCAAAAACCGTTTAACGACCCCAAACCTACGTCACAGCTACAACTTGCTCTCACGCTATAGCTTGGCGCGAGCTGGAGTTACACTTATCTTTGCATAAATTATTTTAGTACATATTTGTAGCCGTATTTTATATACGTTAAATATTACATCAAGTAACGAGAGCATAAAAATAAGAGTAACTCACGCTCGCGTCAAACTAGCGTGAGAACGTAGCTGTAACGTTGGTTCGGGGTCTCTAAATGGCTTTTGCTCTCAGCGCGTTATTAATTAAATAACTAAGATAATTAATAAATGAGATCGGGTTTTCGGGAGGTTTAATAACACGGTGATCACTGATCACTATTAAAAAAATCCATTGTTGACTACCCCTTTTACTTTAAAGCCAAATTGTAAGATCACAAATATTAGACATCATCATGCTGACCTGATATGGACACCACTCTAGAGTGGCTGCTGGCGCTGACGTGCATATAAAACCACGTGGGACAAGGCTTAGCCTAGGTTGGCTCTGTACATCGAAGAGAAACACTGTGAGGTCACTTGATGCAGTGGCAAGGGCGAGAGATGAAGCAGCCAGAGCAGTGACCTTCCCTGAGTGAGGTCTCCACGCTTGTAATTCTCTAATCCCCCCAGCTCCCCACACAAGAGAGCAAATACTCACTGCTCCAGACTCAAATCCAATCACCACACGACTACCACTATCATCCATCTGTAATATAGATCAATCAAATACAGTTGATGTAGACAGTGCAATATTTGTACCAACCTGTACTGGCAACCAGAGCAACGCAGAGGCTGATAAGCCACAGTCTCGCTCTAATACTTGACGAGTTACGTAGTCGTACACTAATAACCGGCCATTTTTAGCCAACGTGGCAAGTTGAGTGGCATGGGGACATGCAGCAAGGGCAACTACGCTCGTGGAGTGACATCGTAATAGTCGAGTTACCTCAGGGGCGGCTTCGTGGCCTTCAAGTGCAGCACCTACGTTTGCACGCCACAGGGCACCACTGCCGTCCTGAACCATAGTAATAGGTCAACTTTTTTGAACATCAGCATTTCAGCAAACAAATGTTGGTAACAAGAACAAAAATTTATCTTTTTAAAACACTTATCCCATTTATTATTATTATTTAGTATCAATAATAAACATAAATAATATAATTTTATAAATTTATTTCTTTAATTGTGTCTCATTATAATTAAAATGCATAAGAAATAAAACACAATTTAAATTTGCATAGCCTCATAGCCTCATATGCATAGCATTATATCAATGTTATATTTGAATTGAAATCAGTATAGAGAACAATTTTTAGCAACAATAAAACACTGTAGTGTTGCATTGTGGTTTACCTGTAAAAACCAGACCTCAGACCCCTGGGTCGCTGAGGGTAAATCTACTTTACTGAGAAGACGTGCATGATCTCCAATGCTGAAATAAATGAGAGCCTCCTGTTTCCGCAACACTTTGCTGTTTTCCTGAATCCTACACCCACCGGTTAATTCCCAAACTCGTACCCAGCCATCAGCACCTTAAAAAAAAAAAAAAAAAAAAAAAAAAAAAAAAACGCGTTTAAGGATCTTGATTAATAGCTTTAAAATGACTATCAACCAAAAATTCATACTTAAGTTTTAAGAAGAAGAACCTGTTGAATATTATTCCTTGATTTAACTATTATATTCTTTCCAATAACTATAATTATATTTTGAACCCACCAATGGAGACGAGGCTGTCTTTATGCCGGTGGAATGCAAATACTGGAGCCGAGTGGCAAGTGACGTCACGTCGAGTGCAGATCTCGTGTTCAATCGCGGCTCCTCCCCACACTAAAATATTGCCCCACTCACAACCTGAGGCTACCTAACATGGGAACACACAACATCATTAACGTTAATTATTAACGTAGCAATCACTTCTTATGTTATTATATCGACTGGGAGTTATTCTGACCTTGCCGTCTTCCAAACATTCGAAATTGATCACATCTGAGGATTCAGTCGCTCCAAATCTGCCAACTTCTCCAGTCAATTTTAGGCCAGTAAATGTCTTAGCAGTTCGCCAAAATCCAATGTGACTATAGCCTACATTTAAAAAAAAAAATTGTAATCATTTTCATTCGTGTCATACAGAAATGATTTGAGAAATATGAAGATGCATAAAGTAATTTCAATAAATATGCTGACAATAAAACAATACGTATTTAAATGAGGAAAATAAGTTGTTGTTTTTTCAAAAATATATAATAGAAACATAAATCTTGCACCAATGGAAGTGAGAAAGTTGGTTGAAAATAAAAAAATATTAAAGTTATATTATAGACAATGTTTTTTTCCTCTTTTTTTATGTATTGTGTACGATAAAAAAAAATAAAAAAAAAATAAAAAAAACTTTAATAGGACGAAGTACTTTTCAAATAAAAAATAATTTCTACAATGATACAGAAACGCAAATCTTGCTCTAAACGCAAGAAAAAAAAGGTGCAGAAAAACAAAACATTGGCATTATATGACACGATTATTATCACTATTTTTTTAGCAAAGTTGGTTTTTATAATGAACATTTTTTTTTTTTTTTTTTTTTTTTTAGCCATGTAGTTTTATTAGGAGAAATGCTTCATTTTTAACACTGCTGTCAAGCTTCAACTTCAACCTTTCATTTTTTTTTGGTTAAATTATTTGCGATTCAATTTATATGGCAAATAATAGTCCTTCAAATTGAAACGTAGTAAAAAAGTTAATTATTATCTGAAGAAGAAGAAAAAAAGTGCTAGTATCAAATGTTTAAAATTGTATTGCGTAACATTAATTGTTTACCACAAGTGATGATTATATCCGGCTGCATTCTCGAGAATGCTGTACGATGAATATGTTGAGTGGAAGGATGGCAGCGCATCAGTAAAGTCCCTCGTTTCCAGTTCCAAAGAGCAAGTGTAAAATCAGGAGCTGAGCCTTGAGAGCACAAAATCTCACCATCAGGGCTGTTGAAACATTCAACTCGTGTTATAATTGATTTATAATACATTTTAATAATGTTTATTAAGAAACACACATGGCCTCGATTGCATATGTACATTAAATTATAATGTTTGGTTTAGTATCCCTACCTGTAATCAAGGTAGGCGTAAGATTTCTCAGTGCCATTCTCCAGTTTTTTGACGAGCTCAAAGTTTGGCCAAATGTAGATAAAAATGCTAGGACCATCACCGCTCTCACCAACAGTCACGTGTTTCAGTTCGTGGTTTGTCTGATATTTAAAAACGACATAATTTATTGCTTAAATTTTTTTATTTTTTTAAATTTCTCCAATGAAACCATACTTATAATGTCATTTTAACAGAAAAAAAAAATCAAAATCAAAGTTTTAAAAAGTTACACAGTACGTACTTTTGAAATATATTATTTATTTTGATTGGAAACAATTAGACCCCACCCCTTTCTTTCAATTAAATACATTAAATGTAAACTGTTATGAGTGATATTCACTAAAAAATTTATATATTATATTAACAAAGAAAAGAAAATAAGATATTTATTTGTGTGACAACGATGAGTGTTTCCCTTCCTTTATTATTACAAAAGTATGCAACTCGCAACACATATATGCTGCAAAAGTTGCCTAACTACTTAGGCGGTTACTTACCGTAATGTGACCGATTCCATTACCTCCAACACTCCTCTTAAATGTTAGATGTCCACTTTTTATATCTAATAAGTGTATGAAATTTCCAGCTGAAAATATTATTGTATCCTCAATAATAGCTAGATTGAAATATTTTCCACAGTCATAACTGAATGAATCTCTGAGCAATATTGTTAAAGAAAATATAAATAGAAAAGTGAAAAATAAATATATTTAAAAAAAAGTACTTAATTTGTTATATAATGAAATTTCTTATATTAATACATAGAAAATTAAAACAAAAAGTAAATAAACTATTGTGTAGTACTCGACAATTTTTCAAGACAAAGATTCAAACTATTATACACATAGGTTATAATTAAATTGACTAAGGATACTGTAGTTGAACAAGTTGGTTAAAATCAGAATCACTGGCTTTAGATTTTGAGCAAATTTGATCAAGAAATACCGGCGTTATTGAATCCATGGCACTAACTAAAGCAGAGAACATCTTTATTTGGTTTTCACAACCATAAACAAAGCTGTTGCTAGGTTACTGAATGTTATTTATCAGACGTATGATGTCACTGTTTGGACTTATTGGTTTAAATTTATGCTTATAATTTAATATATTTTTTTATCATTATATTTTTTAAGCTTTGTCTCAATATATCTATATATAGATATATAGAGTGCAGAGATCTATTCAAAATTTTAAATATATTAACTTTGCCCTGTGTTTTTATTATGGAATGTGCAATGAAAGTGAAACACAATATCGAATTCTTTAAAAGCCATGAAATTAATCAACCATAATACTAGAAATACTAATAAAAATAAAAGTATATATAAAAGAACTGAAATGTATAATAAGGGTCCATTCTGTAGTTGTCTGAATATCTATAAAAAATTGCCTTTAGATATGAGAAAGCAAAATGATTTAATAGCTTTTAAAAAACAACTGAAATTTTTCCTATTAAATAAGCAGTATTATTCAATTGATGAATATAATGAACAGATGATGAATGATGAAATAATTTAAATACAAATTGTAATTTTATACATAAGTGTCGTTTCTTTTTTTGTTTTATTTGTATGTTGTAAATAGTTTGACAATCATTTCTATATTGTCATTTATGGCAATAACCTAGACTAATGCATTGGATTGTATTATGTATGTTGGATAAAAGAAATGAATAAAAGAATTTTGAATTTTGAATCTCAATATATATAATATGATTTACATTATATATAATATATTGAGACAAAGCTTAAAAAATATACAAACAACTATAATAACTCAATTGATTTCTTCTGTTTAGTTTTAATTGCAATTTTCAATTATTTCATGTAAACTATTTTTAGTAACTTTTATCGTAAATTCTTTAATAACACGTTCAACACTTTGTTTTTCTTTTTATGCCATGCACTGGCTGTGTCAATAAAATATATCTCTACATAGTTTTTGTTATTAACAGTTGAATTTCCTTAAATAAATTCACTACTTTAATTAAACTTTATTAAATTAAATTCTTAAGTAAATGTTTTCGTAAAAATACGTTTATTTGTTCTATAAGAGTATCAACTGCTATATTAAAAATAGTCATTTTTCATAAAATAGAAAAAAAAAAGTTTAAATTTATGTTTTACGGCAATCAGGCTTTTTAATGTCTTATTATAATTATATTATAATATGTATAAATATTTTGATTAATAAGAAAAGGAAATAAAAAGTAAATAAAACACACTGCAGTAGTCAAATACTTCCAAAATAGGATTTAATATGTGCTGCCCTCTTAATACATTAATAGTTTTTTATCACTTATTAAACACCACAGTATTTTGGTACAAAGATTCAATATTTTTTTATTTTATTTTTTCATTTTTTTTTCATTTATATTTATTTATATAAAACTGTGGATTTTATTTTATTTTATTTTTCATACACTATATATATCAAGTTCTCAGCCTACAGTTATATAAAATCTCTCCCCATCTCACATCTTTTTCTATTTTTATTCATTAATTTGGTATTATCAAATAATATTTATTTAATTCATGCATTTTTTTTTTTTTTTAATATTATCTCATGCAGTTTTTATTTTTTAGTTTTGGTAAAACAAGAAAAAATGTGACAAGATAGGTAAGAGATCAGGAAAAAAACACAATACATTTTTTTCCCTATTTAAGACCCTTTCTTTGTCCTCATATTATATAACAAACAAAGAAACAGAACGAAGAAAAAAATATATATTGATAACATTGACTCATATATGAGCACCTCAAATATTGAATACAAAAGCCTCCGTATTTTTAATTCATAAAAAAAAAAAAAAAAAAAAAATACGAAAGCTATTTATATGGTAACATGTCACACCTACCAAAAAAAATTGGATATTAATAATATTTTTATATATAATAACATACTAGCCACATTATATAAACAGGATACAATTATATTAAAGATTTTATTAATAATTATATAATTTTTTAACTGCGTTATTTTATTTTCATCAAGAAATTAAATATTCCTTTTTTTTTTTATTGTTCCTGAGATTTTTTTTAATGACCAGCTGCGGCAGAATAGAATTATATATTTATTAAGGAACACATTCAATGATAAATTTTATTTCTTTATACAGATAAAAAAAACAAAACTCGAAATAATATACAGCACATTAGCACACACAAATATTTTATATATAATATATATAATAACACTTTCACTTTTTTTTTTTCATTATAAGTTAGGATTTTTTTACTAACAGACAGAACATGACTCATATTTATTTATATATGTATATACCATTCATTGTGCTTTTTTTGTTTCTTTATAAACTGCTGTTTTGTTTTGTTTTTATTTGGTAAATCAAAATAATATTGGGAAAAATTCTTTGTACATTATATTGTAATACAATCAAGATTTTTTTTTTCTCATCAGTTGTTAAAAAATTATACAGCACATTATTAATTAATCCCTTTTTTTTAATGTAAATAATAAAATTTTGTCACCCCATTTAATTATATTTAAACTTAAATTTAATGTATTTAATAATATATTTTTTAACTGGCAAAGGCAGCATTATACTTTTCAAACAAAAAAAAAAAACAAAAAAAAAGTCCATTTTTTTTCTTAAGGATTTAACTGCACCCTAAATAAAAACAAAAATATATACAAAAAAAAAAAATTCTTTATAACATTTTTATCTGAACTGGGACCAAATTTTTTGAGTAGTTTGTGAACTAGAAACAAAAAATTTCACCACTAAATGTAAGATTGTATATAATAAGCACATTTTACTAATTTCTTGTTGTTGTTTAATATTTTGTATTTTGTCATGCATTTCTGCTCAAAGAAAAAAAAAAAAAAAAAAAAAAACTTTTCTTTTTCAATTGAACTTTACAGAAACACATATTTGAACAAAAAACATAAAAAATACTATTTAACATTATTCTTTTTTTATATATAAATATATAACTCAACATTTAAATACATATGACACTCACACTTAAATTACATGTGTCAAAAAATAAAAATTAATTACGAACAACATTTAATTATTATTATTAATAATAGTTAGCTTATAATATACATACAACTTAAATATGCAATGGTTACTTTAAAAAAAAACATTCATTACAGTATATTAGCTAAGTAAAGTCAATAGTGGAAATAGTAACGACAAAAAAATAAATAAAAAAATTACTGACAAAGTTTAATATAAACATCCCACAAGTTTTAGAACTATTTTTTATTTACTCCACATTTTTTTTGACAGAAAAAAACAAACAAATATCAATGTCATTATTTTAAGAACATAATATAACACATATTTTTATGCAAATCCCAGTTCAAATTCTAATTATACAAATAAATCATTTTTATAAAATATTTAACAATAATAATAATAATAAAAAAAAACATTAGATTTTCCTATTTTTAATTACAAACAAAAAGGAAATTAAAATTTTTCCACACAAGAAAATTATGTAACACAAAAACAAAATAATTAGAGGACACATCTTTGGCTTTTTGTAAGTCCTTTTTGTTTTTATAATTTTTTATTTAAACTAGCATTTTCTTGAATGATTTCTTTATATATATAATGTTTTCTTGATTTATTTTTTGTGTGTTATCCATGCATTTGATTAGATTGTTTTGGCATCTTAATTAAATATTAAGTACTAGAAAAAATCCCCTGTTTAAAAAATTAAACTATAATAATATATATATTTACTATCCCTGTTTTTTTTTAATATTTATTTAACTACTATTTATATAATTATGCAAGCTTGTCATTGTGTTTTCACTGTATGCAAAAAAAAAAAAAAAAAAAATCTTTTGAATTAAAATCAAGTGAAAATTTTCAATACAATTTTTTTTAGTTGAAAAAATGTTATGATTATTATTTTTTTGTTTTTTAAAAATTGATTCTCTCAGTCAATATATTGTGAAATCTTTCTATCAAAAAAGTCGTGGGTATAAAATTTTATGACATTTATATACGATTTTTTTTCTGACATACACATTATCAAGAGCCTATATAATTATAACTCTTTATGAACATGCTAAAGCATATTTATATAATTATTATTTTTATACTTTTCTTTTATAGTATTTTTTTTGTTTACATGTAAGTACATTAAATTCACAACAAGGCACACACAAAAAAACACCTCTACTCTTTTATTTCAAGGAGGTATAATATATAATAACAAAAATTTGATAAAAATATAACTAACACAATAAAAAAATGTTTATCCCAGAAATTTTTAGAATAATAAAAAAAAGAAGAAGAAAAAGACAAAAAAAAAAAAAAAAGTATACATTGTTGTATGCTTTTGGCACTAAATTTAAATTTAGCGTTTTTAATTTTTTTTTTCTATTATTTTGTATAATTGCATAATTTTGTTTTCATAGAACAATAAACAAGAAAGAAATAAAAAAATACCAGAAAAACGAAAAAACACAAAAATTATACAGTGTACATTATATACTATAGAATAAAGAAGAAAACTTATAACTTGGTAACATTCAAGAGACATTTTTATGTTTATATAACTGGAAGAAAAAAAAAGTAAAACATTAAACAAACACATTATACAAACAAGCATTGGATTATATTTATATATATATCATTTTATATTATTTTTTTTCCCCACTATTTAATTTCTGTAAAAATATATTCAAACTTGTCTGATATGATTATATTTTTTTTTCTCAAGATATTATATTAACAATTAAACAATATAATAATAAAAAAAGAGTGTCCATCAACCAACCCGAGCGAGCGATTATTTTTTTCTTTTTTTAATTATTTATCATTTTTTTAAAGATTAAAAAACAACAACATTTTTCTTGTTTTTCGTGGCCACACTTACTGAGACGTACACGTGCAGGAGGGACGGCGGGCGAGGTCATTTCAAGGTCAAAGGTCAAGTCACACGCACGCCACAGCCACCTACCGATCTAGGAGAAAAAACAGAGGGAAACGTAAATGTTAAAAAAACAACAACAGCAAAAAAAATATATATAAAATCAAACCAATCAACATAAATTAAATAATAATTTTAATAAAAAAAATAAAATCTCTAAAAATCATATTTGGATACATACAAAAAATATTTGCAAACATTTATAAACATCAAAATTGTATCTTACTTTAGCATTCAGAAAAAAAAAAATTGTACAGAAAGAAGCACATTAATAGACGACAACAACAAAACACACTGCAGCATATTTAAATTTATCTACTTTTATATGTAAAAATTTGATTAAGCAGGATATAATATATTGACATTTGGTTATTAAAGCTGTAGGTGGTTTATTTTTATTATAAAGCAGAAAAAAATAAAAATAAAAAACATATAATTAGGAGTGCTTTTGTGGTAACATTTAAAATAGAAGCAACACAGAACATTGTATTTTAAAGTGACAAAAAATAATTATTAAACTACACTAATTAAAAGACCAATTATGATTATATGTTTAGAAAATGATAATTAATAAATTTGATACAAAAACACATAGATTATAGATTAGAAAAAAATTGGGGAATGGGAGATAATATGAGCTTACACATAGTGACGCCAATATGCAAGCCAATTTCCCTTTTTTAATGAAGCTTGCTTTTCTATAGAGCACTTACATACACTTTTTATGTATATTTATTTTCGGCCCGAGTTAGAATATTTTCTCTACCTCACGTCCCTGTAAGTATATGCTCATACTTTCTCCGCCATTCCACAATTTTTCCTAATCTATCTATGTGTTCTTCTATCAAGTCTTTTAATTATCATATCATAGACGATGTTTTACTAATATTTAATATGTTAAGAAAAGATCTTCAATATACCCCATTTTATTTTATACTATCTATACCCTGTATATTTTATGCTACTATCCTACTCCCTATTCTAATGTATAAAATTCTATATATTGAAACATATAAAATTAAAACAAAAACTGTACCATAAAGTACAAAATTTTAATACTAAATATTTACAACCCTGCTTGTCCTAAAACTTTATAATGAATGTATAAAAATTACTAATTTAAAAATAATATCTAATTTTGTTAATATAAAAATATATTGTAAGGATTACTAATTTAATATAATAAGTCATGGATGTTGGCACAATAATATTGAGCTTACTGCTTAAGGGGGGGGGGGAGTTATATAAATATTCTTTGCAGTAAAAAAAAAAGAAAAAAAAAAAGAAGTATATTTGTGTCACATTAAAATATTTAGCAATATTTTTTTTTACAACATTTAACTACTCTAACACATATTTTAAGAAACACCTAGGGAAACCTGCATGAGATTTAACGTGCAGTATTCACATTTTTTTTATATATAATGTATAATTATCATACATATATAAAAGGCACAAAACACACATTTAAACGACACAAATTTAGAGTGCAAGAGAGAAAATAATTTACAACAATATATTTATTTATTTGATTTTAAATATGGTTGATAGCATTAAAATATTATTATTAATTATTATATAAAATAATCTATATAACTATTTATGTTATTCTCCCCCAAAAAAAAAAACTAAACGCGCCAGTCTTTTAAAAATATAATATAAAAAATAAATTCCATACCACAAAGTCACTTTATATATACAGAAATTAAATTAAAATTTTACATTTTCTTTGAATTTGAACACAATCAATATTAACAAAGTTGAATACAGTTCTTGACCCTTCTCCATTTTTTTTTTTTTTTTTACTATACTTTAACTGTATAGTAAAATAATGAGAATGAAGCCTCATATTTTGAAGCAGTACACTCCAAAATCCTTTAACATAATGTTCTGATATTGGTTCTTCATTCTTTTTACTAGAGCGCAAGAAAAAAGAAACTGAGAAAGATCCGTATTTAAGAATTAATATTAATATATAGTTTTCTTTAGTCATATTAATAATACCATATAGTATTATACTATGATAATACTATAGAACTCAAATATAAAGAATTATATACATACAAACAAAGATACAATAATTTGTTGAATTAAAAAAAATTACAGTATATATTTATAAAGATATTATACATACACTTTTTTTTTGTATCAACATATTTACATATTTTGTATGATATTAAAAAAAGTTCAAATTTTTACAAAATAGGCAGGATTTTCTGACTAGGGAAAACTTTTGTTTTTATACATCACTGGCTCAAATACAATTGATAGGCCTTTCTAAAGTAAATAATTAATTAATCTAGCCATTTTTAGCTAACTATACAATTGTTTTTAATTACATATATATACATACATATTACTATTTTATGATTTATTTTAATCATGTACAAAATGTGCATACAAAATTCCATACAAATACAACAATTTTTTTTTCTTCAAGATTTTCAGTATTTTTAACATGATAAATGAAACATAATTATTTATTATAGTTTGCAGAATATGTAAAAAATAAGTATTTTCTTGTCTTGGTTAAGTAGAAAAAAGAGCTTATCATAAAAAAATCTTCTGTATTCTTCAAGCCTTATTCCTATATTTATATATATTTTTCTAGATACTTACACAGATTTAGTAGGGTTTGGAGGCATCTTTCGATCGCTTGAGCTGGACTTTAAGACGTTTTGTTCCAATTTGAAAACCATTCATGGCTTGGATGGCTGCTTGGGCACTCACTGGGTTATCATATGAAACAAAACCTGTGAAAAAAAAAAAAAAAAAAAAAAAGACAAATTAGAAATATTGTGACAACACATTATTTTAAAATAACTATAATATTAAATTGCAAACCATTGCAGTTAGGTTTGATAAATTTGAAAGAAAAGAATAAGAGAAACCAGCTAGGGCCTTTTAAAATAGTTCAGTGAAAATCTTGCTAGCTTAGATTAAAAAAAAAAAAAAAAAAAAAAAACATTGAAAATATTTTGGCAATAAGTAACTCCAAGAAAGATGAAGTGTATTATATTCGTAATACAGTTTACAGTCCTTCATCAGTCCTTACAGACTTTTTCTCTGTGAGTCTGTAAGGACTGATGAAGACATAACACACTCCATTTCTTTTGTAGTTTATTGCCAAAATATTTCCAATATGTTAGTTTTATTTATTTTTATATATATATATATATATATATATATATATATATATATATATATATATATATATATATGCTAGCAAGATTTTGAACTATGGGACTTTCTTCACTATGGTAAGGTCCTTGCTGGTTTCTCCTATTCTTTTTTTTTTTTTTTTTTTTTTTCAAATTTATTATCATCTATCATCATTTTATTCAGATTAGAGCACTTTTGAATTGAAAAATAATAAAATGCAAAAATTCTCTAATATTATATAGAATCGGCACTTGGAATCAAATGTTCTAGTGTAGACAAGTGCTGGTTTGCTTGTTCTTCTTTTTCTATTTTTTTTTTCTAATTTTTTTTTTTAAATAACGTTAAAAGAATTGATAGGCGGTCACTGTGTCAATAAAATATGATATTATAGCATCTAATTATTTCACACTTCATCAAAGTCAGAATTAACATTATAAAACAGCATCAAACTTGCTCACTGCCTTTGAGCAGTTCTCAGAATTGGTTCTCAAAACCGGTTTTGAGAACTGGTTCTCAAAAGGTGAAAACCAGTTCCCAGAACTGCTTCAAAAAAAGCAGTTCTTAAGAACCGTTCTCAGAATGACTTCAAAAAGCAGTTCTTAGCTGTTCCAGAGACTGAAACTAGTTCTGGTCCCTGGATTATAATGTAATTTTCATGCCATGTTGATTTTCTTACCAAAGCACTTGGAGAGGTTGGTCTGTTTATCAATGAAGACCTTGGCGGAGAGGACGCTACCAAAGGGTATAAACGTCTGAGCTAGGTCTGAGTCACTGAACTCTTGGGGTAGGTGGTAAATAAATAGGTTGGCACCTTCAGGTCCCTCAGTCTGCTTGCCAGATTGAGAACCTCCTGAGCTTCCCGTGGCAGTCGTAGCACTTTGGCTGAATCCAGGGAAACCTGCAGCCCAAAATAAACCCAAATCTCTCACACAATTCATATATTCCAACAGCAAATTTAATATGTAATTATTATCATGTGTATAGGTATATATTTCAGTTTTAAACAGACAATAAATGAACCAATTTTGAAGCGCACATATATAAACTGACAACACAAATACATTGAAACATCATATTTTAAAAACACTTCAAATTTTATTATCAAAAACCATGCTGCCTAAAAAGCTTCTTTTTATATGTATACTTTAGTGCAAAAATAAGTTAAAACAGCACAATAAGCAAATATATATCAAACATTCCATATAATACTAAAAAAAAATCTTGTTCATTTAAATAAGCAGAGAGAAATTCATTAATTTATTTCACATTTTGTAATATACTGGCAATCAGTAAATTGGTTTTAGCATAATAAAATAATTGATTCATCCCAAAGAACATCTTTTGGCCAATCAACAGAATTTTTAATGCAGATGATGGCTACAGAAGTATCTTGTGGCATGGCTGCATATATTTTAGTACCCCTATCAACCAATTATCTTCAATCATATCATTCAAAACTTAAGACCTCCTCCATATATATTCTAAGCTTTACCTAATATAGATAAGATCCAAAGATTTGAATGTATGTATAAAGAACTGATGACAGTAACAATTTTTAAATTGCAGTACTACTAACCCGCGTACTGCTGGATGTTGGAGTACGCGGAGGAGAGTGCTGCTGCAGCATCAAGACCTGATGCTCCATTGGTTGCAGTCGAAGCGAGGCCATTGAGGTTGGATGCCATGGTACTGAGAGTTGAGCCTGATAAAGCAGCTCCCAGACCCATGCTTGTAACTGGACTAACTGCACTCAGAGAGTTGCCACTTGAAGTGCAGGGTGGTGCTATGGACCCTGCACACCACACACAAAAAAACATACCGCCACTTCAGCACAAAAACATACTTTTTTTTTGTTTTGTTTTGCAAATGTTATATATAGCAACAACACAGAAAATTACTAATTAACTAAATCTAAATTGTTTGTTTTTTGAATGGCTATAAATATATAATAATAATTTGTATAATGATATTTATTTCTTCAAATTATCTTTATTTCCACTCTCCTACAATAAAATCCAAATTAATTACACTTGTATACAAGATTATACATGGAATTGTATAACGTACTTCTTCCTCAAATGTGTGTTATGGCAACTCCTAAGAATAAAGCAGAAGATACCTAACAGCAGATGCTACCATAATATTTACCTATATAAGTCACTCTTCTATATACAAGCCCGAAAGGTATAACCCACTGTAATTTTAAATTACTATACTTTTCTTGTATACTTAATTTATAACCATTCAAAAATTTACTATAATAATAAACATCTAAAATATTATAAACACATAATATACTATTCAACAAAGCTAAAATATAATAAAAATATCATGCAGTTAGTACAGAAAAATACTCAAATCAACACTTATAAATAATTGTACGTATATATAATAATAAAAAAAGCAGAAAAATGAAAATACACGGCACACAAAGAATATTTTGACAAATACACAAAAGTAACTTTAGGGGAAAAAAAATAATAAGTGCTATATAGACATTGATAATACGAAACACAAAACTGGCCACATTTTTTTTAATTAGACAGACACACACAATAAAAATGAAGAGAATTAACACGAAAACACAACAAGGAGAAGCCAGTTAGCCTCACCTGTGGCTTTAGATTTGCCGAGAAGGGCTAAGCCAGGAAGAAAAAAAGAGGGCAGAAACAAAAAAAAGATACAGAAATGCTGGTTAGATATTATATAAGAACCATGTTATACAAAATATACATATATATATATATAAATTTATATATTTTGAGAAAAAATAAGAGTATTGGTATAAGCAAATATAGAAGAATTGTACTAAATATGTTTATAATATATATATTTTTTTATTTAATCATTTTAAACCAGTTAATTTTTATTTCCTTAATCAATACTATTTTTTAATCTTTAAATTTTAAAACAAGTAACGTTTTTACATGCTAGAACAAAATATCTTATATTAGAATTATAACCTCTATTAAAATATTATTATTTCATTTATCCATATCTGTACACAGTAAAAGCAAACTATTTATTTATTATTATTTTCCATAAACAAGAAAAATAAGCTATTAAATAAGTATGATATATTACATACGGGAAAAATAATAATTAAAAAAAATTGAACTGTAATTGGCATATTTGAATTTGCTGTTACCATGTCATGATTTAAAAATTATATTTGACGAGAAAAATAATAAAAAATGACACGTACACATACCTGCCGTCGAATTTGTCAGACCAGAGAGGGCTACAAAAAGAAATAAAAAATCTCTTTTAAAATTTGTATCTTTATGTTTCTATAATTATATAAAGAAAGAAAACCTCTCAATAAAATCAACTTTATAGGTCTGATAACTTTAAATATATATTATTATTATTTTTATTTATATAAGCTTTGAAATTTTGTTAGTGTAAAAATTTGAATATTGGAATTATTTTTACATTTAGTGGTTTATTTTATGACAGTATAATATTTTGGAGGTCTTGGAAAATGAAATAAAAAGTAACTATGCTAGATAATTATTGGAAATATATATAAGAAAGCAGAGCTATTTGTGTGAGCTCTTTTTTTGTAATATAAACAGATTATTAATTTATTGTTTCTTTTATGGTAATTATTTTCACAAAATATTATATTGTCATAGCAACAAAGGAATTTTAATTATTACAGATTGTTGTGATTTAATTGATCTTTAGTATCCACTCCCGCACACACTGAAAACATTTTTGGTCCCACACACCAACACATGATTTTTGGATTACATTTCACACAGAAAAATTGTTGTATTTTTTTTTATTTACTCTAGCTAATTAGGGATCAAACTGGCGCCAAATTTAATTGACAAATTTGCTTTCAAAAATATATTTGATTTTGATTTTGATTTTTTTTTTTGTCATCAAATTTTTTTGTCTTTTGTAGCTAACAATTTTCATTCATAAAAATTTATTTTTTAAGTTTTTTTTTTTTTTTTTTTTTTTGACAATCATGCGCCAGAATAAGAAAGCTATATGCATATATTGATTTAATTTTAAAAATAAAATTGAAATAAATAAAATCTATATAATTTATAAACTACTAAAATTTAGGCCAGTCCTGAAATGAGGATATAAAAATAAGAAAGCAAAATAATCAGGCACAATAACTACTGGAAAGAAAATAATATTATATATATATGGAAAAAAAATATACACATGCTATTTACAAACTCCCAAGCTGGCATAAAAAAACAAGAGCCTTTACAAATGCAAGAAATTTTCAACTGATAATAGGATTTACAAGAAAAAAAAAATTAATCAAATTTTACGTGGTATTATATACAACATTAAGTAACAAAAGAGTTTATATTTTTTAAATAGGTGGGTTCAAAAAATGCATATAGTAAAAAATATAACATTTTTTGTGATTTTTGTTTAAAGAGGAAAAAAA
The DNA here is from genome assembly GCA_949318235.1 of Ecdyonurus torrentis. Taxonomy (NCBI): domain Eukaryota; kingdom Metazoa; phylum Arthropoda; class Insecta; order Ephemeroptera; family Heptageniidae; genus Ecdyonurus; species Ecdyonurus torrentis. The sequence goes on along the minus strand of OX439130.1, from coordinate 16,044,275 downwards.
ATATATAAATTACAGAAAATAATATTACAAAAAAAAAATTAAATAAAGGCTTTGAAAACTGAAAACCAACCTGGGCTACTTAGGCCTGAGGCACTGGATCCTATAAGGTGGGAAAAATAACCATTATAAATAAGTGAAGTCTGCATGTAGTTGACATATATATGTTTTTTTTTTTTTTTTTTTTTTTTTTTTGTGATACTATAATTTATGTATATTATATATAAATATTATATTGTTGTGTGTTGTAAGTATTTAGCATACCTGTAGGTGACACAGCCTGAAGGTTTGCTCCATTACCACCTGACATCGCTGCCAAAGTGACAAGGTTCTGCATACTCATTGGATTCACCCCTAAAAAAAAATATATATATATATAAATATTGCATAATTTAAAAAAAAAATAATAATAATTATATTTATTGATAGTGTAAATTATTACCTGGATTCGCTACCGAAAGGTTGGCTAAAGTTGCTAAGCCTTGAAGATTAGCTGCACTTATATCATTAGCTGTAGTAGCAGAACCAGAATTTGAAAGTCCCAATCCTGCAGAGTTCTGAAGAGCTGCCAATGTTTGCAGACCTGCGGACAAATAATCTTTTTCAACAGTGAAATCTTGTTATGAAAAAAGTTTTATAAAAAATACAAATAAATAAAACTAATAAATTTGACAAAAAAAAATCATGCAATAATAATGATGGTATAATTAATTATGTTTTTAGTTATTACCTGCATTGCTGGTGACTCCTGCCTGCGCTGCCTGAAGTTGCTGCATGGTGACACCGCCCATACCCATGAGCTGCTGCATACTTGCTAGAGCACTCAGGTTAGCACTCTGGCCATTCGCTTGTTGCTGCATCTGCTGCAACAGTTGCAAGGAACTTGGGGCGACACACGACTGCGACTCATTCTGAAAATTAATACACACGTCAGGTACGAAAATCAACTATAAGATTCGTTGTAATTTTGAGGATAAAAACTTTCTACATAACGTTATATTTCTTTATCATTTTAACCCTACATAGAAATTCAATATTTACATAATATAATTACAAAATAAAATCATTTATACGCAAGTAGATTATCAAACAGATTACTATAAAATTTATGCGCGAACTTTAAGATTCAACGATAATACTTTTTAATTACAATTACAACATAAGTAAATGAATGAATGAATGAATGAATGAATGAATGAATGAATGAATGAATGAATGAATGAATGAATGAATGAATGAATGAATGAATGAATGAATGAATGAATGAATGAATGAATGAATGAATGAATGAATGAATGAATGAATGAATGAATGAATGAAGGCAAAACAAAAAATCTCAATCGGACTAAAATATTTAAGTTAAGGGTCTGTTTTTCACAATAAATTATTTCATTTCTATCAGACTGTGATATCAATTTTATTTAGAAAGCTATCTTTATGATAGAAAAGAAGAATATTTTTATAGTTACCGCCAGGTACTGAGGTGTAAGGTTGACTCCCCCGAGGTTCCACAGGTTAGCCTGCATCTGTTGCAGTCTCTTCTGGTCCTTCTCCTTTTGCGTGTCTGCAAACTTGACCACCATGGGAGAGGAGCAGCCCTGCAGCGCACAACAAGATGAATCATTACTTTAATACTTATCAATCATTTACATATTTTAAGTTCTTAGGAAAAAAAATATATAGATGAAGTATATTCACATTTAAATTTCTTGTTACTTTGAAGGAAACTTTTTACTTATAAAACCATCTTTCATTATAATTTACTTTTCAGTTCTGAACGAGTAGAATAGGTTATTTTTTTTATTCAATTATACTCTATATTAAAGATTTAATTTTTTTCAATTTAATTTTGAAAAGAAATAGTCTATCCCTTTTTAAATTGCTTTATAAACTAATTCACAAATCGAGCAAAAAGAAAAATCGTTTAATAAAAGCAGCGATCTCTATTTTTAGCCTGAATCCACAATATTTACGACGTTTACGTATATAGAAACATAACTTATATAATGTTTATCAAACTAACTTTAATTTAAATTATTTTATTATGTATACAACTTTTTGCTTGAAATCATTTTCTCTTTCTTTATAATTTAAAACAGACATAACATTATACAGCTATTTCTTTATTTTATATACAAACGCCACGTATAATAAGTTAGTTTTATAAACATTAAAAAGAAAATACAGGTCAAAAATTTATTTAATATAAAAAAAAAAAAAAAAAAAAATCGTGGCAGAATAAAAACCAATAAACATTTGAGAATTCTTGGCAAAGAAAACAGAAGAATAAAAAGAATATATATAATAATAAAATTGCCATCAATAATGATTTTGTTTAAAAAATATACTGTGAAAAGCAATTACAAAAAAGTGAGAGAACAAAGTCACATTTCACAAGCTTCTAAAATAACATGTAAAAAAAAATAAAAGGTTAGAAAATTAAATTTATTAAAGAGAAAATATCAAAGAGAGAGATATATAGAGAAAATTAACAATTAAATTAATTTGACACCAATAATAACATGAACATAATAAATAAAATCATTACAATAATAATAATGTAAAATGACATTACATTTCATTTACAGAACATCGCATATGTATACATATATATAGAGAGTGTTTTAACGATAATTATTCAACAAGAGATAATCAAATATCTAAACCACACATATAGTATATCCAATTATTTATAATATAAAATAGGGGGAATGTTTGTTTTTTTCCAATTAATAGTATATAAAAAAAATAATAATATGATTACCTCCATGGTTTGGGAATGATGCATTGATTTGATGGCATTGATGGCACACTGTTTGGAGGTATAGGTGACAAAAGCACAGCCTGTAACACACAAAATACAAAAAAAACTAATTACAACAACAGTTTACTACATAACATAGAACATTCAATATATAATACGTAAACAATGACATTAAATAACATGTGAAATGTTTTATATATATAAATATTAAAACAAAAACATAGACGATGAAGTCAAGTAAAGTGGGAGTATAAGTATATAATATTGCGACAAAGAAAATATAGAGTGCTACACGGAACATTTAGAAACTATACTACATTCTTTAACAACACAGATTTACATTTATAAAACATATAAATTATAAGATTCTAAATAATATAAAACATAATTTAAAGGCATAGAACACTTTGAATAAAAAAACATGTCTAGTATCCTAACTTACCTAAATATTAACGTTGATTTGGCCAGAGTCATTGATTTCTATTTTATTTTCCATTCACAAAATGTCAGCTTCATGTTTATGACGTCACAGCTTGCCTATTTCCAAGCGCTTGGACTAGTAAGCTGTGACGTCATGAACATGCATCTGACATTTTGTAAATGGAAAATAAATTAGAAATCAATGACTCCGGTCCAATTAACGTTGATATTTAGGTATGTTAGGATACTAGACATGTTTTTTGTTCAATATGTTCTATTCCTTTAAAAGTACTAAATTCTACAAGAACAAAAATAAATACGTAAAATAGTTATGATATAGCTCAATACAGCAACATTTATGCATGACAACATAATTTATGCTATTATATTGTATAGTAGTAATTATAATACATAGAATATTAGTTAAAGATATATTCAGCATAATTTCTCAATTATACTATGTAGTATATTACAGTGCAGTGTACTTATGAGTAATTTAAAGGGTAATTTAATTACATGTTCTAAAAGAGGACATCGTTCTGAATCGATAGATATGCAAATTACTAATTTTTAAATTATTGAGACATAATTTTTCGATTTTTCAAAATTTAATTAAAAATACTTAATGAACTAAAAAAAAAAATAGAAATTCACGTATCAATCCATTCAGGACAATGTCTTCTTTTAGAATATGAAACCAATTTAACCCCTAAAGTGCAGTATAATTAATATATATATATATATATATATATATATATATATATATATATATATATATATATATATATATATATATATATATATATATATATATATATATATATATATATATATATACGTAAATATAAGTAAACTATTTTTCCGTGTATTTTAGCTACTTTTGTGTTTCAGCGTTAAATGTGAGCTGTTGATTCTAAATTTAGATTATAGTGTTATAATAATTCAATAAAATCACAAGTATAGATTACTCTATAGTTTATAATATAAAGTTTTAAATAAAGTTTTAATGCTAAATAAAGGTTTAATAATAAATAAGTTTATTTTATAGTGTAAAATGTTGTAAAACTTTAGGATTATCTTATAGAAGTGTAATTTTCAACTTCCTTAAATAAAAAAATATAAAACGTGTGACGCAATGTTTCCAATTTTATTTTTGTACAAATAAACTGCTTTATATCTTCATGCTTATAATATGACATTTGCTCTCGTAATCTATTTCAACACTAGTTCTGGAGAGAGAGAGAGAGAGAGAGAGAGAGAGAAAAGAAAGAGATTTTCTTATATCCAATAGGCTTACTCAAAAAAAAAAAAAAAATCTCATTTTATATTTACTTCCTATCCCCTTACTTTGTGGTTTTCTAGTTTATCCAAGAATAAAATCCAGTGCGTTTATTGCATGAGTTTTCAACCTCAAGTAATGTGTTTGGACAATAGAGTCTAGAAGAATAAGAAAAAAAAATCGACTCTTAACTTGAAAAGCTTTAAGAAAAGCTTACATTTTACCCCCGAATATTTTTCTATTTGTCGTGTTAGAGTTAGTGGAAAAACAAATTAAATATTTTATCCGTGTAGTTCTCTATTGGGAGGTAATCTAGAACATATGGGGGTCACAGTAAAAGGAGAGAGAGAGAGAGAGAGAAGAGAGGGCAGGGCAATGTATCTGGGGCGTATATAGGGGGTGATATCTTAGCCACAACACATTGCCCTTGCATGAGAAATCAATACATAGAGAAGAGAAGAGAGAGAGAGAGACATCACCCACACTTGGCTGTCATACATTTTAACAACTTTCTTCTCTCTCTCTCTCTCTCTCTCTTAAAGAAATAGCAAGTAGAAAAATATGATAGAATATATATATATATATATATATATATATATATATATATATGTTTGAAAATATATCATATATATATTATATATATATATATATATATATATATATATATATATATATATATATATATATATATATATATATATATAGGCAATACTAATATATTATATTATTCATCCAAGTATTTTAAGAATAATATTAGGAAAGAGAAGAGGAGAAAGAGTGAGAAATGTACACGGCTGAAAAATGTATGTATAATTATATCGAGCAATACATAAAATGTCAAAACTTAACTAAATGACCAAAAAATGAAGATTAGCTACCAGAAAGTGTAGAAAAAGAATTCAATTTTCCGCCTGACAATTTTACAATTTAAAAATACAGGGAAAAAAAGTCCCTTATGACGCGATACAAAAAATATAAAAGCATTTTTTTAATGCAATTTTAAATAAAATATAAACGTAAATCTTTCTTTACAAGTTAAAATTCAGAAGAAGAGAGATGATGCACAATAATAATAACAATAGCTTGTTGCCATGCATATAGTCAGCATTTTCATAAAAATGAAACAGATTATCGATAATGTTATAATTTTATTTTATATTTTATTTCTGATACGACTCGTGTTGCTTGTGTTGTAGTATAAAGCTACATTATTTCAAATTATATGCAAGTTGCAAAATCAGCAAAATAGTTATGCATTTCTGTATACTGTAGTACACAAACCAAGTTATTCTTGCAATCGAGCAGACATGCTTTTTTTTTTTTTTTTTTTTTTTTTTTTTTTTTCCCCTTCAGTAATGCTATTTCAGAGCTCCAAACTAGATATTGCAACTTCACTCCTCAAAAGAAAAAAAAAACTAATTTTCTTTTCTTCTTTCTGTCTTTTATAATTTTATTGTAAAAGGAGAACGAGAGAATGGGAAAAATTTACATACAACGTTGGAGTGTTTTACTTTGAGATAATCTTTCTTGCATTTCTACCGTGTTTTATTGATTTTTTATACTTCTTCGTCTATAATTAAAAAAAACACGATAAGGGGAAAAAAAAGAAGAAGATTGTATTCATTTGTAAAAAGAAAAAAAAGAGCAATACAATAATTACATTGTTCTACTTTTTTATACTATTGAAATAAAATTGTATTGTTTCGAACCTTCATATAATTGAAAAATATATAACACATAGAAAAATGAATACATAAAATAAAGTTGCAAAAAAAAAAAAAAAAAAAAAAAAATGACGTCTATAATTTTTTTATACTGAAATTGCAATAATTAAGTCGGAAAATATAATTTTAGACTACAGTAGAAACCACCACCATTAGAAATGGTTCATGAACTTCGTTTTAAATATTAAATTCTCTTCAAGAGAAAAGACAAAAGGAGAATAAAAGACGAATGATTCTCTCTCTCTCTCTCTCTCTCTCTCTCTCTCTCTCTCTCTCTCTCTCTCTCTCTCTCTCTCTCTCTCTCTCATTCTGAAGCATAATCAGCAACTTCTTGTTTTAACAATAGCTTGCTGATTTCACACAATATGTATTTAACGTCAAATACAAAAAGCAAATTTTATAAACCTGATTTTTAAGTACTATACGTTTATGAAAAAATGAGCCAAGAAAAATGGACAGAAAAAAAAAAGAGTTTAAGTATCATAAACCAATAAATATAAGCAACTATAAATATTTAGCTCCAAGAATAATTAGTTAATAAAATAATATGAATAAAAAAATGATTCAGAAATCCATTGAGAATCTTAATAAAATTAAAATTAATTCTTTGTTTTAATAATTAACATCAGTAAAGAATATGCATTTTTTGTCATATAAAAGTGATGATAATAAAATAGATATAAATCAGCCGTGATTTCCACGCTTATAGTCTTTCATTACTAAATTTTATATAATAGCAAAACACAAAAACTTGTAGATTTGCTCACTTCAAAAAAAAAAAAAAAAAAAAAAAAAAAAAAAAAAAAAAATGCTGCAACCTAAAACTTTTTTCTTGCCTAAAAGTTGTGTTATCAAACGTCTTACAAAGGGAAAAATAAAATCAAATCAAAAAAAGTATTAAATTTTCTTTTCGTTAGCACGCAAGTTTAAGAAAAGTTTTTCAGAGAGCTTGCAAAATCTATTGAACACTTGTATACCACAGGGAGATATTTTATTATTATGATTATTCTCCCTCTTTTTTTTTTTTTTTTTTTTTTTCCTGATTCTTTAAATCTTAGAAATGTCATTTTGAACAGCTTTGACTGACGGCCTATAGAAAAGTATATAAAATTTTTGATCTGTTTGACAAGAAATTTAGGAAGTTCTATCTAAAAAAGAAGTCACGTCAGAGCACAAAAAGAAGGGGAAGAATAAAAAAAAAAGTAATAAAATCGGAGGGATTTGTAGACTTTTTTTTTTCGGAACTCTCTCACGGGAATTATGTATACAAGAAGAATGAAACTTGGAACCAAGATAAATTTTACAATTGATTTCTAGACCGCTTGCTTTGATGGCATTTTATTAATAATTCAAATTCATAGCATGCACGTACAATATACTGATATGTTTATCTTTGCGATTTACAAATATTTGCAACACATACAGTTATATGTGTATTTTAGTTTCAACTTCACCTCATTGGCTATAGCTTTGTTTAGCAATTTCAGACTTTTTTTTCTTTCTAGTTTAATTTAATATGCACTGTAAATATATAATGTAAATGTGCAATATGCAAATACTACACTCGCTTGAACAACAATTAGCAGATTACGCGTGGTTATAGTGATTTATTTTTTTAAAAAGTATTTTTTACGTTATCTCTTTACTCTACTGTATATACAGTCAATTGTATAATACAATTTAAGTAGATAATGCAAAAATAATGAGTTGTGTTTTATGTCAAACTGAAGCCATATAAAACCACATTACTCGTAACACAGATAATAATATAGTTACTATATACATAAAATAAACATTTAATGATTTATTCAAACTAAAATCCAACGGAAACTTTTGTAAGGGCAGCAACCTTTTCGGAAAAGATTATGAGGATTCAGGTGTGTTTATTTTATTACATGATTTCCGTTTCCTCTCTCTCTCTCTCTCTCTCTCTCTCTCTCTCTCTCTCTCTCTCTCTCTCTCTCTCTCTCTCTCTCTCTCTCTCTCTTTCGATCTCTGTTTTAACTCAAAGCAGCTAACTAAAAGTTAAATAAGTTAAAGTTTTTTTTTTATTTTAAAACATTTTAAAGTTAGAAAATTTTAATTAAAATCAAACCATATACATGCAATTTTAATTTCAATCTGCACCCAACAAAGAGTACACGAGTCAAATAAATAAATAATAAAATATTAAAAGAAAAAAGTTTTAAAATTGCGTTAGATAAATTGCAAGTTGAAAAAGATAGAGAAAAGAATTAATGAAAAATCATATTTTTAATTTTCGTATATTGTTTCCTCTTAAATATTTTACGTGATTGAATTATTTTATATATAAGAAACAATGAGTGAATTTCAAATATAAATTTAAGTTTCATGATTTTTTTTTTCGGATCTTATAATCAACTTATCATTATTTCTGCCTTAAAACAATCATTAAGTTTAATCGAGTGGAATAAATTCTATATAAAAATAATTTATTCTTATTGAACTTCATCGTATTATTATTTTTTTTATAATATTGAAATAGCATTAACCTAAATTCAAGTTTGATGATGCAAATTTTTAATTTAAGTGTTAAATAAAATGAACATTATATAATACATACATATACACATACATTCAAGGAGAGTTTTAACACAATTACAAATTATTATTGTAAGCATAGCAAAAGGGTTATATATAGAAGAAAAGGTCTTTATAATAAAGGATACGAAAGACCGCAAATTTTGTTTGCTTGCATGACTCTCTCGTATTAATATAATGAATGTGGTTTACGTATGGTTACATATATAGAATAATTTATTTTTCTAACTCAAAAACATAAGGGTACAAATTAAAATATTTTTAACACCGGTGGTTTTCATTTGTTTTTCTTTTTTTCCGTATTATATTATTATAAAATATTCCCTACTTATGTTATATCGTTTGTATTTCAATATGATGGTGATGATACGTTTTTTTTTTTATTCAAATTAAATGCAAGTCGTTATGTATACCCCTATACTGTTGTCGTTAAGAAGAAAAATTAATGAAATTTTTTACATGACGTGATTGAAAAATGATTTATTTAAAGTAAATAAAAAATAGATATCTCTCTTCATTTTTTTTTTTTTTTTTTACATTATTATTTTGGATTTTGTTGTCCACACAAAAAGTATCAAAATATTGGCGGCTTAAGCTTTTACATAATAAGCTATTGCTTTGCGTATATCTTTAATTTATTATTCCTCTTCAGAAATCGCGCAACGTGAGCCAATTTTTAAAACTGAAGTCTATATAAGCGTTGTGATTTGGCTTTTTATATTTTTTTTTACTATATTACTTAAATATTTTTTCTAACGGTACACAATATAGCAATATACATAACATAAACTTTAACTTTAAAAAGAAAAAGATACAGTATCAATTAATTTTAACATATAGAGTGGTTTCATTCATGTTAAAGTCGACGCCATAAATGAGCACTAAATAACATGGGCCCAGAATAAGAAAATGACTCATTTTGCCAGTTTAAAAATACTTCGCAATATTTTTGAGAACATTGATGCTGTTAACAGGTTGGATTAGTGTTTCAAGTATGCAAAAAAATAAAAATAATAATAACCCAAAAAATTGCTAATTTTCCAAAGAAAATAGCCAAAAACAACGTTTATCCTATGCTGAGCAATGTTATTCATTGCTCAAGAGGAGCATCGAAAAGAACTCAAAATGACGTCATGCGCACACACCCTATACCAAAAAAAAAAAAAAAACAAAAAAAATGACATTGTTAAAAACAATATAATGTTTTATATTATATATTTAGTATCGACAGTCCTCATATGGTCACTACATGATTTTACAGTGAGTGTTTTTACATAGATATGAATAATATGTACCGAGTGAGTGACTGCCTGGATATTCTATGTATATACCCTGTGGTGGTCTCTTGTCTGTCTAAATATTGCTACTCTACACACTATACATATGTGTATATTAATAATGAACAGTTGAGGGAGTATGACGCACACTCTTTCTAGAGTGTATAGCACGCGGTATTATACGGTGTGCGGCTAACACCGTTTTGTCTGAAGACGAATATAATGTATATTGTTGTATACGCAAATAAGTCGCCAGTATATGATATAGTATAGAGAAAAGACTACTGGCTACTTTAAAACGTCACGCGCAACAACCAAGCAAACACAAACAAACGTTGCTATATAAGTATTATAGTATAGGCATAGAATAGCAATAAGATAATATACCTCAACATACAATGAAAGAAAAAAAAGAAAAATCATAGCCAATATCTGAGTAGAATATTTTAAAAGAGTTAAAAAAAATAAAAACATGTATCATCATTTTACACGACGAAACAAGAAGTCTTTCTCTCTCTCTCTCTCTCTCTCTCTCTCTCTCTCTCTCTCTCTCTCTCTCTCTCTCTCTCTCTCTCTCTCTCCTTTTCCTTTATGTTTCGTAAAGGGAAAAAAAGTAGTTTATTAAGACGAATGAGTATGAATAAAGAAAATAACTTTTATATATACAAGATATGATATAGATTAGAAATAATGGGATTTTTACATACAATGTTTTCTCTCTGTTTATATATAATATGAAAAAATAACAAAATTGTAGCATACAATCTGGTATTCTAATATGATGCTAAACTGCCATATATATTATTTTCTAGACTGTCATTTTTTTCTTTTGCATTACAAAAAAAAAAAAAAAAAAAAAAAAAAAAAAGTTTATGCTGCAAAAATAAAATATTTCGTTCCACACAGTTTGGGCATGTACGTATAAATTGGCCATAAAATGGAAATAATTTAATTATTAAAATTTTTACTGAATTTATATAAGTAATATAATAATAAAACTGCAGTAGTTAACTAAATGAATTTTGCTTTAACTTCATTTTGAAAATTTTAATTTCATATAAAAATCATATATTCTCAAACTATTTGATGGGAAGGAAGGTTGAACGTTTTCTTTAAATAACATTACAATCACAAAAATTGAATAAGAAAAACTAGGATAAAAAAATCTCTATGTGTATGTGTCACAGTAATTAAGATGAATTTATAGAAACCAAAGACTTTAATTTGTTTTCAAGAGTTTCAAATTGCATAATATACAAGTATAGTAGATGAAGTATGCAAATTGTTGACGCTATAGTTGCATGAGTGGCGATGACATTATATAACTATCAGTAAAACATTTCCTTTGAGGTGAAATACACAAGTAGTATTCTTTGGTGACATTTCTATTCAGTTGATTGAACTGAACAGAACTAACCTAATAAAATAAGTTAGACAAGACCACTATACTACAGTTCAAATCCTAACAATTAATTTAATTATACAAGTATAAACTTTTTAGTTTCAGCACTATTTTGCGCCTGCTAACTTGAGTAGTTATGCAACACGACGAACAATTTTATATAAATATAATATATAAAAAAATATCGATTAATATTTTTTTTATTAACATCATTTTCTCTCATTTAAAACTTAATTAACACTTTAAAATAAATAAATATAAATCAAGTCTTCAAGTATAAAATTATATAAATTGTTTAAAAAAATAGAATAAGAAAAAAAAAAAAAAAAAAAAAAAAAAAAAGAAAGCTTTTATATCTTGTTATGTTCGTAAAAATAATAATAAGAATAAAGATAAAAAGTCAAAACATTGAAGTTTAATTATAAACTTGAACTGACAAGTACAATATTTATCTTGGAGAAACTTCTCTCTCTGCTCTGTAAAAGATTATCTAATTGTTTCTGTACAATTTTCTCATTTCGTATAACTTTTGTGCGAAGTATAACTTGAAATAAGTAATGTATTAACATGGCATAATATGGAACTTTGTGCTTCCTTGCAAAACATTAAGAAATTGGAGCTTGACATCTTAATTTTTATATGACTAAGATTGATGTGTAGTCTTGCTGCATCAAAATCCTTTGTGCTTACTCTCTCTCTCTCTCTCTCTCTCTCTCTCTCTCTCTCTCTCTCTCTCTCTCTCTCTCTCTCTCTCTCTCTTTCTGTTTGTTGCCTGCGGGGTTGAGAAAGAGAAATAACAGAGAGAGAGAGAGAGAGAAAGAGAAAGAACAGAGAGAGAAGAGGAATGTGCGTGACACCAAAGTCAGAAATACTCATGAGATCAAAAAACTTGCACAAGCATTGCTTTGCTTTTCTATATACAACCACCCTCACATTATAAAAAGCTTCAATTCCCATTTGAATACCCATGAAATAATCAAGTAAAGTAAAATTGTGTAATATGTGGTATAATACCATATATATATTTTTTTTTATATAATATTATTCTAATTCAAATGTTAAAATTCATTATTAAACCAAAATTTATTGATTTATAGAATTCCAAATTTATAAAAACACTACATTTTCAGAAGAAATTTAATATTAGTAACACTTAGACAAACAAATAGTATCCTAAAATATTTAAATATGTGTTTACTAAAATTATGACAAAAAAAAAAAAAAAAAAGGCGAAACTCAAGTTTTTGAAAATATATTTTTTGGCATACACAATAGAATAAAATTACCATAATACTATTATTCTATGTTTTAAATATTTAATACATTAATGGACATCTAATATAATAAATAATAAATTTCACACGGGTTTTGTGTAATGTATGAGTATGAGAATAATAATAATATAAAAAAAAAGTAGGCGGGGCAATATCAGCAGGTGGCTCATTATGCAAATTAGATACGGACAAACAGACAAAAGTTTTAGCATATATAAATATGGGACACATAAGTTTGACGCAAAAGCACAAGAAGTGTCATTTATTACTGACAATAATATCATATCCATCCCTCTTCTTTATATTTATATATATATATATACCATCACTTACCACCTTTTTAAACTTGAAAAATTATATCACGCTAAACATCGCATGTGACTTAAAATATTGATAAAAATAAAATGAAATTAAGAATGAGTGAAGCACGAGATTGTGATATCAAGTAGTTAAATTTATAACACGAAAACCTTTCATTCATAATATGAAATAAGAAGAAGAAGAAGAAGTCATGAAAACGTTTTTCTTTCTATTTTCAAAAATTATAGTCTTGCAACATCAATATTTTTCAAAAATCATAAAAAATAATAATAACAATAAAAAGAGGGATAACACTTAAATTAAATTTATAAAGCACTTTAAGTATAAAAGAAGCACGCAGGTATTGATTTTTAAATGAACAACAATAATAAAAATATATAAAAAGAAGAAGAAAAGACAGGGAAAAAAATATGTATATATTTTATTATTGTATTTTTTATTTACAAATATTTTTATTTCATGTAACAAAAAAAAATTATATAGTGGTTTGTTTTATAAGCAGTCGTGTACGTTATTGAAGATTTATCGAACAAATAGTATTAATCAATATCTCTATGGTATAGGGAATATCAAATGGCAAGAGCAGAGAGTCTAGTGCGTGACAAGGGTGGGAGTTTTGCCGAGTGTTCCACGCTCACTTTGGGACTTCAGAGATATTTCATTAATTTTCAATTAACTTACTATACAAAATAATAACAACAATTTAGATTGACTTTTAATTTTATCACATATGTGAAAAAAATATAGAACATGTATATTATTAGAATAACCTATTAGAGTATCAGGTAGCTATAAATGCGATTGATTTATATAAATTTAATTTTTTTTCCGAGCTTTATTTCCCGCTTTTCTTTGATATTTAAATTTCATTTATTAAAAATGAATATCTTTGTCTTATTCTTTAAATCTTCCTTTATATACATATTTTATTGACTAATTCCCTCGAGTTTATATTGTAAATTAAAGAAAGAAAAAAAATGTATATATGTATTTTTAACATAGGAAATAAACTATCTTCTCTCTCACTCTCTCTTTGAAAACTGAAGACAGACTAAAACTGGAATAATTTAAAATGTTTAAATTGGTACAAAATAGATGAAAGACTTTGATTTATGAAAATTTTATCATCACAAGAAAACATGCAGCGAGAGAGAGAGAGAGAGAGAGAGAGAGAGAGAGAGAGAGAGAGAGAGAGAGAGAGAGAGAGAGAGAGAAAAGAGAGCTCTCTTCACAACTTTGCTACAAAATAGTCACACAACCTTCTCCATCATGACTATTTTTCTTGTCACCTAAATAAATACCGCATACATACATTATTAACTAACAAATAGCTTCCATTTTAAAATATATTTATATACAATTAATATAACACTATTTCATCCATATGTTAAATATATTTTAAATATAATAATCATAATATAAAAATAGGTCTCTAGTTATGAAAAAAGAATAATAATAATGCTATACTAGAGATGCTACTAGTAGTGCTGCTTGTCTTGTCTAAAGAAAACCATGATAAATGACATCAGAACGTATAGTGACGTGTTCAACTTTTCATATAAGACCAAGTATATAAATAAATCAATGCAAAACCCTCCTCCACTCTACTACTATACAGTCTCTATACTGCATGTTATATAGTCCCACAAGAAGAGGAAGCGAGCGCACTATTTACTTGTGTCAAAGCAATGAACAACCCCCTAAAGCTATTTAACTTTTTTTACATACAAAAAAATTAATATACATTAGAACTTTTAAAAAAAATGACACGTTAAAATGATGATAGGGTTAACATATAAAAAGTAAACATAGTATGAAGTGGTGCTTTTTAAAAAAGTACTGTTTACGTAACATAAAAACACAAACATAAAAATGCGTAGAATTTATAAACTTACCTTTGCTTTGACCATTTGTATCACGTAGAACTGTACATTCTTCTATTGTCCCGAATGGTCCAAAAAGCCCTCGAACATCATTTTCATTACATTTTTTTGAGAGCATGCCAACGAAAAGCTTGCGCTCTGAAACAAACAGAAATAGAAGAAAACAGTCAATAAATTGATATTTCATATTCACAAAACATAAAACATATAAGTTGATATTTTTTTTTTGTGTTTTACACTTTTTAAGAATTGTTTAAATTTGTTGCTTTTTAAATATCAACAACAGTTTAATATTACACTTTTTATTTCCTCCAAAATGTAATGTTGCTCAAAAGAAAAAAAAAGTCTTTAAAAAAAATCTGTGCCTATATATTCCTTACAGTAGAGCACACAAAGCTTGTTCATGTGCATAAAATTTACAAAATTCACTAAAAAAAAGTACAAAAAAAAAAAAAAAAGTAAATAACGATGCTTTGAAATGGAATAAACAAATTTCAAATTGTATTTAAATTATTGAGCCGAAATGTTTTTATTTTATTATTATTTTTTTTTAAGCAATGGATTGAAAATGCTGTAAATAAAATTGTCCACTTCACGCTCTATTTGTTTCTCCACATTCGACTTTGATGACAAAACTGCACTTATACAACTTTTTTTTTTTTTTTTTTTTTTTTTTTTTTTACCACATACAACAAACAAAACCTACAAAGAGTTTACAAAACACACATTTTGTGTATCAAACAAAATAATACCATTCGCCTACGTACTTTTATTATTACATATTATACACAGAGAAAAGTATACGTATACGTACATAAAAAAAAGCACTTTATCAAGTTATAAAAATAAAGCTTTGAATTGAAATTCAATTGAAAATGAAGCATTTTAGTGGTTTCACCATTGAATTTCTGGTATATAAAGAGAGAACTTAAAAAAAAGAGAGAAGGAGCTTTTATTATTTAAAGAAAAAAATGTAAAAATAACACATATTGCTGCTATAGAGACGAAAGAAAAATACGTACAGTAACTAGAAAAGTTTTTTTTATTTTTAACTTAACAAGATTTATTTTATTTAAGTTTATTTAATGTTGATAATTAAATATTTATTATTTTAAACGTGAACATGTATTCGTATAGCAGCTTATATTATTACTTTCTGTTCTGAAAAATAAACACACATCTGAATAATATATTGAAATTTTATATAATAATACAAACTCAATGCACTGTTTTGAATGAAAACTATATGGCTGCTTATAGTTTTTTTTTAAAGTAAATAATTAATCAATAAAATTGTTAACCATTAACTCATAAAAAAGTTTTATATACATATTATTAATCACTAATAATAACCCGCGTGGAAAATTCACTTTCATCTGCTTATTTATTTATTTAATTTTGATATAATACAAAAAGTAGAGTATGCAATCAGACAGAAATTCGTATATATGTATATGGCATGAACTTTACTGATAGAGAGAGAGGAGAGAGAGAGAGAGAGAGAGAGAGAGAGAGAGAGAGAGAGAGAGAGAGAGAGAGAGAGAGAGAGAGAGAGAGACGACTGCTTCAATAATACAATGTTTAATGCAACAGCTCGAATCTCATCAATAATATTCAACACTCTTGCAACCAGCTATAGAGGTCACATAAAGGTTAAATAACAATTCTATTTAATATAATTTATAATTTATAATGAGATTTTAAACCGATATTTTTATGATTTTTTTTTTAAATATTCAAAAGGTTAAAACCTGTCATCGTATCACTAACAGCAGCATTTTTCATGACAGTTGATCATTGCATGTGTGAGTAAAGATGGAAAAGTATTAATATTAATTATTGAAATGAACGTAATACATTTTTATTACATAATATACGTTTTGAATTATCATGATAGTTTAGTTTCACAGACAAATAAAAGTTTTTCTATTCTTTTATTGTTTATTTTTATAATTTAAACCCACAGGTCTTACTGTCAAAATACATGTCATTTTTAATTCAAAATGCATCAAGTGTGCAGTTAAACTGAAACATGAAAAAGAAACCTTACTATATAAAGCTTTGCAACTCTTTCATCATTTATTTTTTCTCTTTTTTTTTTTTCTTTCTCACTTTTCTTTTCTTTTTTCATTAATACAGGAAGAGATTCAAAACTTCTATATCTAACCTTTCCTCTCGCAGAAAATAGCATACGTTGCTTTATTAAATATAAATTATATACTTGGCCTTGCATATTATACAGAAGCACTACCATCATAGATAATATCCTATGTAAATAGGTTTTTGTCTTGGATGTGTGTGTGTGTGTATATATATATATATACATACATACCTATATAGACTTCTCCCTATAGTAAAGTTGTAGTCTACTCTACATACTATTATCATCATCTTTTCAGATTAGCGTATACAACCTTAATGATGCTTTTATGTTAAAATGTTAATTAAAATCTCTACGTATTTAATTTTAAATAATTTAATAATAGAAACTCAATTAAAATTATATATCCAATAAAAAAACAAAACATGTATGCAAAGATTAAAATTAAGCTTTAACTTGTTTTTTTGTATGTGTGTAAAAGGTTTTACGTTTAAAGGAATAGACCAGAAGAAAACATAAGTATTTATATTATAAAACACTTTATGGGACTTACATAAATAGTTTTAGTTTGTCTCAAAACACAACTGTATCCGTTGCAGTGATCAAAAAAGTTTGATTTATGCAACCCGCTTAACAAATTTTTTTTTTTACTAATTTTTGCATGTTTCTGACGTCAGAAACATGAATAGTCACGCAACTTGCATACTTTACAGTATTTTCACGCTCTCTCGTGGGGCTATTCTAGTAAAAATTGTTTTGAAGAGACCCATTTCGTGTTTATTCATTAAAAAGAACATGTTATTTTATGTTGTCTATGGCTTTAATATCAATATAATGATTTTTGTTTTCATCCGTAAGTAAATGGTTATTGTTATATATATATTATAAATATGAAAGAAAAAAAAACTTGCTAAAAAATATACCTCCCCACATTAAATTCACTTTAAAATATAATTTTAAGTTAATTTCCAATATTTTCCTTCTCTTTTATACTGTATAATATTCTTATCGCTCTCTTGTTATAGTAATTTTGCAAGACACATTACGTTGGCATGGTAAATGTGATGTAATCAAGTATATAGAGTCAAGTGCCCGTATGAACGACACAGTATATAGACTAATGGAGACTTCACGCAGAGTTAAAATTGATAAGCAAAAATGATAAGAAATAATACAAGGTATATAAAGTGACTGTGAAAGTGATTAGTTCTAAATATTACTTTTTCTTAGTCATTTTACAGTGACAAAAAAAAAAAAAAAAAAAAAAAAAAAAAACAATGATAAAATACATTTTATACAATATTAATCCTATAGACAAGTAAAAAGAGAATTAATATATACATATTTTATAAAATAATACTCTTTTTGAGCAGAATACTTTAAAACACCACATTAAGAAATGTCATTTCATACAAAATTGCGTGTAAAGTAGAATAATTTTTTTCACCAAAATGGAAATTTTTTAGAGGGCAATGGCATATAATTATCACAAGTTATTTAAGCAAATATTTTTTTCACAGTGTATGTGGCAGTTATCATTCTTTTTACGGTACAATAACAATAAAAGTACGTACAACAAAAAATATTATCTTCGATAACGAAATATTGTTAGCTAAAACTAAATAAAACCAACCCACCTTTCTTGTTTTGCAATCATTACCGTATACCGTATAATTTATACAAGACGGAAATTTTTCAGAATTATAAATAGCTATATTGGAAAAAGTTTTCAGAAATTAGCTTTTTTACTTTTTCTATAGTTTCAATCATAAATATTTGATAAACAAAAAATCAAAATAAAAAACAAATAAATTAGAAAACCTGTTTTCATCCACTAGCGCAACTTAATAGTTGAAAAATAGAAAACAGTGCTGTTTTTGGAATCAGTATAATAGAAACGATTTTTTTTGTTCTTCTTCTTTTTCTGGCAACAAACAAATTAGTACAGTCACTTTATCGATTCTATATACTGCCCTAGCTCTAATAGGTAATTTATAGTTATTTTTCTTTATATTAGAACAGTATAATATAAAAGGGGAAAGAAATAGCTTTAACATTATAAAAATGAGTTTCTACTTTAAAAGTGAAGGCATTCCAAATTCTTTCCTTTTTCGTATATATATTTTTTTTCCAGACAATAAAATGACCATAAAGTGTAATGAAATAAAGATTTATATAGAGAATCACTTTGAAATGTGTATGTAGTGTACTTCACCAAGTTACTTACTCTCTGTTAAGATCTTTTACAAGATGAGAAGAAAAAAAAAAGTGAACTCCATTGAAAAATACATGAGAAGAACACTTTCGTATTTTACTTCGTTATTTTTTGATGAGAGAGAGAGAGAGAGAGAGAGAGAAGACACAAAGTATCTTTTACTTTTTTTTTTATTAACTCCGCAACTTTTCGTTACGTAAAAATTATATAAAATTCAATTTCTGTGAGTTATGTGCGGGAAATAATTTTTTTTCCATTTGCAATCGAGTAATAGAAATATCAAAGAAGTTAAATTTTGTATTATATATATATATATATATATATATATATATATATATATATATATATATATATATATATATATATATATATATGTATATATATACTGTATACTGTATACTGTATTTTTTACGGTAAACCCAAGTTATATGGTGAAAAAAAAAGTATTAAAAGCAATATATTTAGAATTTAAAAATGTAAATTTAAAAATCATACATAAAAGCTCATAAGACATCAATACACTTCAGTAAATGGCGATCAATCGGTGACAGTATTTTTGCACGTTATATGAAACATTTGCAATTACTTTCTCCCATAAATTGCTAAACATCAACACCCTGAAAACATGACTGGATAATAATTTTGTTAAGCAATTAAATGATAACTAATTTCAAATATATATTAAAATCTAGAGGTGAATGTAACACTTAAAACTAAAATTATATCTTATATATATATGAATTACGAGCCAATATCCAATGAACGAACGAACAGCGTAAAATTGTGATTGGATATACAATTTATATATATAATATGAGAAGGAACATTGTTTGAGATTTATAGTTTAGTTTATATAGTAACTATAGCTACCAATTTATGACTATAGTAATAAACTTAAAGTCAAATTGAAATTACTGCCTGTATTTTAGTAATTAATTATAGTACGAAAGCACTTAGTAAAAATGAACTTAATCATCTTGGTATCATCACATGATGTCTCATATTTCGCAAAGAGACAAGAGTTTCAATATTTACATTGACTTCCTAACTAAATATCAATATTATTTCACTTGACAACTACTTGTATATACGTATGTACAAAGGATAACTTTATAGTAATAAACAAGAAAGCAAAACATAAGAGGCTTGAGTTTGACCTTTTTTTTATATTATTATTATCGTGATGTGAGTGTGTATAGTACACACACTTTGATGTTTTTTTTTTTTTTTTACTGAGAACGAGAGGACACTTTTTGTGGTCATGTCAGCTATAGGAGTATAACGTTGAGACAGGAATACAAAACAAAACGTTGTATATATATATATTATTTTTTACGTATATACGCTCGATACGTAAATTAGGACCAGTGACGTCACAAGCTTGTCAATCTCACTGATGTCTATTTTTTTTTTATAAATTACATACTTTGTTACAGAAATAGTTTACCTTTTGTTTTAAACTTAATATAGCTTATGTATTGTAATATCACAAAAAGACCGCAACGTTTTTTTTTCTCGCTACAAATATAGCAAGAAAATACCACACACACTGTTTTTAGTTGCTTAAAATTTTTGTTTGCTAATTATTTAATTATTTGAAACTTTAAAGTTTTTTTTTATAATCTTGTGGAAAATCAAAGATCACAAGCCTAAAAACTTTAATGGAAACACAATAAAAAAGTTACTTTTGTTTTCTAACTGAAAACCATGAAATAATGCTCTAATATAAACGAAGCAAAAAAATATATATTTGGCATTGTGGTTTTCCTATCTACGATAGTAAATTTATTTGTCTTTATGTTTGTGACGTGTATGTATTTTATTGTGTAGGTATTAAAGGTAGAGAAAATAAGTTAGGAGCTATATATATAAGCAAAAGTATATATAATGAAAATACAATGTGATGTGCATGCGTCGTATACATATATAATAAAAAAAAATGTCGTAAATTTCTTTCTTTAATGTCGTATAATGTCACATAATCGTTTTTCAATAGTGTCAGCCTGTTACAAACTAAAATTTGTATGTTTAAAATATGATAAATTATATATCTCATCAAGACTTTATACAACAAAAATTTAATTATTAAATACATCAAAAGAACAAATTTTGAAGCTTAATAATTATATTGTACAAAGAAATTTAAATATTCTGAAGAAAAATGTATTTTTTTTTTTAATTTAACTTTTTTTTTTTAGTTTTAAGTTTAAAAGAACGAGGGGACTATGATATAAAAAAAGGAAACAAAAAAAGTCTTGTGTTGTTATAAATGCAAATAAAACGTAAAAGATGTTGCGCTCTATGTGTACGTAAAAATAACAATTCAACATTTAAAATTCTGAGTAACATTTCAGCTTAAAAATTAAGCTGATTCAACACAAATTCCCTGCACGGAATGTTACACTGAAAGAATAAAATAAATAAACAAAATAATAAAATATTATTTAATGAAATAATACCATCATGCTCTATTACTTAAAATAATGTAAAAAAAAAAAGTGAACAACAGTTTAGTTTTATATATATTTTAAATACATAATTATAAAGTAATTTTCAGTTTTATTTACAATTTTTTTTCCAGTGTAACTGTTGTAATGTGATTTATTACACGTTACTTATATTTCTGACTTTTCTTTATATATAGATACATTTATTGAGTTATCTCAGTAAATGTTTTCAAATTATGATCTGGTGAGCAAAATCTACTTTAGTAAAATTTCTATCTATATCTATATGTAAATGAAATTACAGAACATTTCGGCATTAACACTAAAAATAAAATATCTATCGTAAAGTATATTAGAGAGAGATATATATTTTTGGAAATAAGATTAAAGGGTAAAAAGTTGATAATAAAGCCGAGAAGTTAGGTCAAGAGAGGTAAAAGTAAGGTGGAACGTGCAATCTTGCTTCTCAAGTGGCTAAGTGAGCGCAAAATTAGTTTACTGAAAATTCTGTAAGAAGAGAAGAAAAAAGAGAAGAAAAAGTACGTATATATATAGAAAATAAAAAGCTCTAGGGTCAAGTCAAAACTCAACTCAAAGAGGAAAATATATTGAAAAACAACCCTCTCAAACTCAAGTAATATATATATTTTTTTAAACAAATTTAATTTAAATTACTTTTAGAATTTAGATTGAAAATTTTTTTTCTTTATACCAGATCGTATTTCAAAAAGAACATTTCACCATATGTTGTTTTATTTTCTTACAGTATAATATTATTATTTTATATATATAAACATTATAGAGAAAAAAAAATCAATATCAATTGAAATACATTACATGTTTCGTCTCTTTCACTGTCTCTTTTTATTTTAAAACTGAAACCATTTTAAAAGAAAACGATCGAAAGTAAACATATGTTTCTGGGTACGATATAAAATAGAAATTATAATAAAACTAAAACTACTTTAACTTATATGTTATTCAGTATGACAAGACCTAACATATTAATATATAATATATATATATATATATATATATATATATATATATATATATATATATATATATATATATATATATATATATATATATATATATATATATATATATATCGATTGAATTTGTGGCATGTATTATATATATATATATATATATATATATATATATATATATATATATATATATATATATATATATATATATATATATATATATATATAAGAACAATGGTAACTACGATGTATGTATACGATCATGTATAACAATATACAATTCACACTATCATTATTATATTATTGTAATACGGACATCTGAAATGCATTATACTGCTATAGATACTGCTGCTAGGGTATTTAAATGGCATGGCTTTTATTATGTATCAGGTGATAACATTACACGAAGAATTTTATTACGCCTTTTTTTTTTATCATAAAAATGATGTTTATACTCTATTGCTTTAACTTTTTTTTTTTTTTTTTTTGTATATTGTAAAAAAAGTGTAGTTTATGACTGTAAATGGATTTTTTTTCTGTAGTAAAATTTACATGCAGTAAGCGTTTTTTTTTTTTTTTTTTTTTTTTGTTGCAATAAACTAAAAATAAAGATAGACGTCGTTCCATATTGATAAAATGTTTTTTGAATTGTATTTACTGATCGTTCTCAACGTATACGTACAGGGATTAAAATTTTAAAAATTAGTAATAATAATTAACCATTTATTAGTCCTAGGTCAACTTAAAAATAGTTGATTTTTTTTTGTTTTTTGTTTTAAAAAAACTTTCTATTCATTATTTTATACACATAGTATATATTTACGCACTAAAATACAAACAAAAATATTAATAATGTGTTTGAATGCTTTCATTCATTTAAAAAAAAAACTTACTAAAAATATTTCATTTGAAAATATAAACATAAAATAATTTACAAAAACATGAGAGACAGACTGACTATAATGTTATAATTATATGATTATAGTTTGTGCCAAAACATATGAAGGAAAAGAAGTTTTTTTTTTTTATTTTTTTAATAAGATAAAAATGTTTTTGTCAAAGTGTCAACAAACATTGAAAAATATCTTGAGTGAAAATTTACAATAAACTTTTAGTTTGTATTTTTACTCCATTTTTTGAAGATGATGAAGCAGAAGAAAATATAATAAAAATTGATGTCCAATATTTTTGTCATCGTAACAGACACTTAAAAAAAAAAAAAAAAAAAAAAAAATCTATACTCTCTCTTAATATTAAAGTACTTCCTTTCTCTATACATCCCACGTTTATCACTATACAATATATTTTCATCACTTTAAAATCCATATACTCAAAAACAGTTCTCTGCGCTCTCTCTCTCTCTCTCTCTCTCTTCTCTGTCTCTCAAGATCGTATTTTCATTGGCAAACAATTTGATTTTAATTTTTTTTTCTTTTGCTTTAAAATAGTTATAGCCAGAAAATAAATAAAATTAAAAAGGTCAATGTTCTTAAACATGTGTAATATTCCTTATATTGCTATGGTCTTTTTATTTTTTATTTTTTTGAAAGCCAAAGAAGAAGCTATATAATATCTTTGTATATGTGAGTGTATATATTTGCTGGCACCAAAATACATATAGCTTTGCAAACCGGCAAATAGGTTCACGTGACCAGAATGTA
The DNA here is from genome assembly GCA_949318235.1 of Ecdyonurus torrentis. Classification (NCBI taxonomy): domain Eukaryota; kingdom Metazoa; phylum Arthropoda; class Insecta; order Ephemeroptera; family Heptageniidae; genus Ecdyonurus; species Ecdyonurus torrentis. Next base: position 16,019,956 of record OX439130.1, on the reverse strand, counting down.
GAAAAAGAATTAGTCTTGGGTTCTGAGTGTGTGAGTTGAACATCTTTTTTTTTTTTTTTTTTTTTTTTTTTTTTTTTTTTTTTTTCTCTACACAACAAACTTGCAATACTCTTTCTGCACTACATATTATAATAAAGTCTGGCAACCAAAAACTCTCAAAACTATTTTCTAACAAGACATATAAAAAAAAATTCACACAATATTCTTTACTATTATAATAACCAACGCAGACATAAAAGAAGAACGCGATTTTATTTAATGATTATTCTTCTTCAAGCACTTAAAATAACAAAACTTTTCTTATATAATATTATACTCTCTTTAATTTTTAAACATAAGTTTCTATTGTATAATTCGTGTTTTTGAAGTTTATCATACTAAAAAATAATTTCTTTTATTGATGATTATCATAATTTATAATGAAAATAAAATATACAACAACTATATTATCTTATAATAATAATTAATAATAATAAAATATATAACTTTTAAAGAGCTTATAATTAATTTTAATATTTATATAAATACAGGAAATTTAAAACATATACAAAGATTTCAAGTTTATAAACTACAGATTTTTTTTCTTCTCTTATCATAATAATTTATTTAAGTGTGGAGTTTATTTTAATTGATTTTATAATGAAATTTATTTGTAAAGCGCTTTAGGCTCATCTACACTAAAAAAAATGGTGCATTAATTCAGTTACGATTCCTATAACTTATTTGAGATAAACACTTTTGAGTTATTATGAGCTGCTAAAAGAATGCATTGCACCATTTTTTTGAGTGCTATTTTATATAATACAGTATATTTACATAAAGTAATTTTAATTTTACATGTTCATTTTATTTCCATACTGACTTTGAGTGATATTTTTATATTCTTCTTCTTTTTTTTTTCTCTTTTTTTTTTTAATACAAATCGTTTATAAGTTAAACTTTGCAGATTTTAACGAAAAACTGATAAATTGTTCCTATATGTTGTAGACATTTAAGTTACAAATCGTTAACGTTTGGGAGAAATTGAAAGAGCAGGCTTTAGGAAGGGGTTGCCACTCAAAATAATGATTAATGAATGAACATGTATCAAGTATTTTTTTAAACTAAAATTCCAACTAATTATATCGTGTAAAATAATAATTAAGAAAAATTAGTAATTTTTTTTAAAGAAAATAATAGCCTAATATCTTGATAAAAAAAAAATAAATATTAAGTAAATTAACGTCAGTATAAATTTTCAGAATTTTTTAATTCAGTTTAAAATGCAATATACTTTAAACAATTTGCTATGAATACTTGCGTTTTTTTTTTCTTTTAATATTTTGCTAAAAAAATAAAATCAATACCCCCCTTTTCAATAATGTAATATTGTTATTAAAATCCAAACAGTTATTAAAGTGGAAACAAAACACTAACTTGTTAACATACTCTAAATTTGATATTAACTTCATTATAAATTGTAATTTGTATCACTACTAATGTAATAATAATTATAACATATAATTAATATGACGTCATTATTTACAATTTAAATTGGCAACATCGCACTTAATTTTTTCCCATGTTAAGCAAAGTCTACTACATTTACTTATACTGCACTTTTATATGAATGCAAGTAGGGCATATTTAGAAGAAAAAAAAGATGACATTTTTTTTCTCTTGTATGTATAAAAAAAACTTAAAAAAAAAAAACAACGCTTTTATGTCTGTATTTACATGGCACCTCATATATTTTTCTTCTGTTTATACTAAATTATAGATGTATTTACATGCATATATTTAATTACTAGATTAAGCTTTCATTATTTTATGTATAGCAATACAAAATTTTAGTTAAAATGTTCGCAGATCAAAAGATGATGTATAGGCTCTTTATAAAGAAAAAAATATATTTAAAAAGTTTTAGACCATGAGTTTTAATTTTGAAAGTTAAAAAGAAATGCCCGCACGATTCTTATATAGTATTAAACTTATTTAGAACTTTTGGGCAACGTGAAATGTTTTTAATTTAATTAAAAGTAATTTTCGCAAGGTTCAAGATTAGAAGAACTTTTTTTTTCTCCTTGTTTAAACACTGTTTATCAATATGGAGCTTTGCTCTTTTTTTTTTTTTTTTTTTTTTTTTTTAATTTTATAGTTACAACATATTTAAATATACTATGTATTATCTCTCATAGATAGAAAAAATAGACATTGGTAATATAGAATACATACAATATGTATATAAAATTTACATTGTGGTTACCCCATACATTTATCTTTAAACACCACTTTTATATATATATATATATATATATATATATATATATATATATATATATATATATATATATATATATATATATATATATATATATATATATATATATATAAATTTAACTACATATTTAACTACCCTTATTTACATTATAAAATCGATGTTATAGACTCTCTTTAATACGAGTACATTGTGATAACATAAATTTACATTTTTCTTTCTCTTTTTCTTTTTGAAAATTTATGCTACATCAAATTTGACCGTCGCAATTTGAAATTCATAATATATAAAAGTTTTTCAAACGAAAAGATTGTGTGTGTGTGTGTGTGTGTGTGTGTGTGTGTGTGTGTGTGTGTGTGTGTGTGTGTGTGTGTGTGTGAGAGAGAGAGAGAGAGAGAGAGAGAGAGAGAGAGAGAGAGAGAGAGAGAGAGAGAGAGAGAACGTATTATTTTATGACACATGATATATAAGGTTAGATTTACATATAAAATTTGAAATTTATAAGGTCTATAATTTACATTGGTGTCAACTTATGATGAGTGACAGTTGAAAGACGTTTTTACATGTGTCAACATTCGATTTTTTTTTTTTTCTTTTTTTTTTTGAAAAATTTAAATATTATGTACTGAAAATCAGGTAATGTTGGAATAACCTTTCATGTTTATAGAGGGCAAAAAAAAATTGAATAAATCAATGATATGGTCAAAATCAACAGATTTGTTTTATTACGTAAATAATATTTAATTTAGTCTTTAAATAGGTTCAATTATTTTTTTAATGCAGCATCAAACAAAACTCAAACAATGACTTAGTTATGTTTGTATGTATGTATTGATGTGTTTATATATATATATATATATATATATATATATATATATATATATATATATATATATATATATATATATATATATATATATATATATATATATATATATATATCCCATTTCTGTATACAATAATTTTTTACTACACAAAAAAACATACAAAAATAATTTAAAACAAATGATTTACATTAAAATAAAATTGCTATACAAAGTATAATAAAATATATAACATTCATCATTTTTTTTGTATTATTAAATAAATTTAATGTATTATAGAATAAATAAAATTTCCATAACATTTTTCTTTTATCTTTTTATATATATATTTTATATATATATATATATATATATATATACATATACACACACAGAATATACATTACTTTTGATATAGTAATTTTTTTCAACGATATCATCTTTATTTAATAATCATAAATATACATCTCTGCTGGGTACCATTATGCATTTTAAAACATAAATTAAATTTCCATTTACAAAGTGAAATGCCTCATTATTGCTATTTTTTTTAAATATATATAAAAAAAAAGAGGAAAAAAAAAGAGGAAAAAAAAAAGTAACATTTTATGTATGTTAAAAGTACACTACTGTTTTATATTTTATTATTTTCTCATGTCTCGCGGGTAGAGTATTTACGAATAAAAAAAAAAGACAAACTTTATATTCTAAAATATTTTTGTGACGTAGCTTTAGGCGTAACATACGTAAGTATACAAATATACGTAGTGTAAAAAATAAAGAATATTAAGGGCAGGTAGAGTTGCTCTCTTATCTTTTTTTTTGTTGTAAAGAAGTCTTTTACTGCACCAACGTACTATTTTTTATTTTGGTGCGTGTGTTATACCATATACTCTTGCTACATTTTTTTTTTGTCTAACTGTATAAACATTTCATCAAGTGACGTCATGGAAAAAAATTATATTAGTCCAGGAAAAAGAAATAATAAAAAAATTATATAGTGACATTATCTTATGTAGACAGGAATGAGTTTCAATTTTATAACAGGAAGAAATAATAAGAAATTTGAAAGCAATATTTTAATTTATTTATTTATTTAAAAAAGAGAGAAAGAAAATTTTCTTATCTTAAAAGAACAGTGCTTAAAACTATGCACTGCAAAAGATATAGTACTGTAATATAAGAACTACGTGCTATATGTATGCGAGTTATGTTTTTCTAGGTCGAGATTTAACAAGTTGGTGTCGTACGCTTACGTTAATTGCTTATGTACACTTTACTTAAACTCCCTCTTCTTCTATACTTTTCTCTTTCTCTGATAAGTTAGCATTCTTCATTTACTTCATGTGTCACCTTTATTCGTTATGTAACTGTTGTTGTTTTTTTGTGCTTTTTTTTGTGCTTTTTTTTTTTTTTTTACTTCAATCTCCTTAGTTTTTTTTTCTCCTTTTATATTATATACTTCTAATAAATCACCTTGGGAGACACGTGGAAAAATAAACACATATAGGAAAAGAAAAAAATGTGAGTTTTCCAGAATACAAACGTAAAAAAAAAAAAAAGGAGAAATTGTAGCGATTTCTCTGTTTATTTGTTTTCTTTCCGTTTTCATTTTAGATGGAAAAATGTTCTTATACTGTATGCAATTGATTGAAATTATCTCTCTTTCTCTCTTTTCTTTTGTGTACAAGTATAAGAATACTATTCTTTATATTGATTTTGTGCAACGTATTGTAGTTTTCTATTCGTAAAAAAAACTTTTCAGATTTACTGTATTTCATTTCATTTTATTTATAGAAAGATACATTATTTCAATAATAATAATATAAGTGATAATAATAAAGACACACAATCGACACTTGACATATAAACGTGTGCCAAGTTTCGACTTCGATTGTATTCTTAGAAGTACGGTTTGGAATGAACATGTTACGTGGCGGACCGACTTCTAGAAAGAAGAGGAGAGAGAGAGAGAGAGAGAGAGAGAGAGAGAGAGAGAGAGAGAGAGAGAGAGAGAGAGAGAGAGAGAGGCACTCTCATTAGCTCATGTAATCAAGCTATTCTAACGCCTCAAGCAATCCACCCACGCTCTATATTATACATACTGCCTTTTTTTTACAATTAACGTACGTCTCAGAAAAAAATAAAATTGAAGAAAAATTTAATTTCGCATAACATAGAACTTCAAGCGTTCTTTTATCACACTAAAATATTAAAACATTAAAAAAAAAAGTTTTAAAAATATTATTCTCTCATGTGCAATAATCCACCCCCTGTCTTATACGAACTATATTTATAAAAATTTATTTTTATAATAATGAACTAAATCTAATTTGACCTTTTAATTGAGTTCTTTTTCTAAATTTAATTAGTCAAAGTATGCTATCTATCTACAGTATTACTGAATGCTGTTGGCAAAATAGCAAAACTTTTTTTTTTCAAACTTTTAACATATTGCAACCACAAAATGCCTTTACCATTATACTTCAATTAAAAAGCCTCAGAGAGAAACCTCAGTTGTACTTTGGTTTAGTCACAATTTACAAAAGAATAATCACAATGATAAAATAAAAAAGAAAGAATGGAAACTTTTATAATATAAAATGTGATCAAGCTGAAATCAATGGCATATTGGCTTTTGTCACTGTTTCAAAGCTTCATATTACAATAGGAAAAAAAAGAAGAAAAAAATATTGATAGAATATGCTATATAATATAATCTCTATATATGAAGCCATCAGAGGATTTTGTCTATATATAATAGAACATTTTTAAGCTAGATGAACACCAGTGATGTAATAATGTAGACGAATCTTTCAAAAAGTGCATACATTAAATAAATATAGACAAAGACTTAAAGGAATAGACCAGAGAAAATCATAAGCATTTATATCACAAAACACTTTATGGGACTTACATAAATAACTTTAGTTTGTCTCAAAACCCAACTGTATCTCCGTAGCAGTGATTAGAAATTTCGATTTATGCAACCCGCACAACATTTTCATACTAATTTTTGCATGTTTCTGACGTCATAAACATGAATAGTTACTTAAATTGCATACTTTACAGTATTTTCACGCTCTCCCGTGGGGCTACATTAGCATTCTGCTAAAAATTGTTGTAAGTATTGAAGATCCCATTTTGCGTTTATTCATTTAAAAGCACATGTTGTTTTATGTGGTCTATGGCTTTAAGTTGATCCTATAACCAGTAATGTGTTTCTAATTCAGTTGGGAGTATTTTTGTTTTTGTTTTTTTTTTTCCCCACGTTATTCCAACACGTTGTTTGTAATACATTATTTATTAAAGTATTCCTTACCTCGAAGAGAAAGAGAGTGGGAAAATTGGATTTAAAATAACGCATTATATAAAAAGCAATATTATAAAAAAGTTCTTAATCACCCTATATATAAAATATAATTCAGTGTAAAAACACTTTTATAACTTTAACGTACATAACAAAAATTTCAAATTTGAATTAAAAAAAAAAAGTTAATAAAATATGTGGTTGGTATATAAAAATAAAACTTTATATATGATGATAAAAGAGGAATAATAAATCATAAAATTTGAGGATTGATTTTTTTTTTCAAATGTGTCAAAAGCAGAGTCACAATTTTTAACTGTGGTTTTGATTGCCACAATGAACGCACGCGTCAAATCCACCCGTCACAACAAAAAAACAATTGAGAGAGAGAGAGAGAGAGAGAGAGAGAGAGAGAGAGAGAGAGAGAGAGAGAGAGAGAGAGAGAGAGAGAGAGTGAGAGATGAAGAGAGTGGGAGATAAAGAGAGAATAAAAAGACAACAAAAAACATTGGAACAGAAGCAAGAAAATGTCTCGATATATACCATGGATTTAGATAAGCTTCTAAATTGTGAGAGAACAAATTTTCTAGACTTCTACACTTGATTTAAGTTAACCCACACAAGATGCCAACATTCCTATAATACTATTCTCTTTGCCTTTCTGTCAATTTAAATCCATCTACAATTTTTGACATTTAAGTTTAACAGTTAAAATAAACATACTCATTAAATCTAAACAGCAAAACAGATCGAATCTATATCTTTTGTAAAAGAAAAAGTATCAAGTATTTAAGTATTATAAATTATTTTTTAAAAAGACATTTTGTTAAATAAGAATTTCAGAGTTAATTGTTTTTAATTTTTCAAAGTTTCGGTACAAATTCAAAAGCACCTAAAATCTTTAGATATATAAATTGAAAAATAGAGCAGATATTTTTCATTTATAAAATGTGTTAATAAGTTTTTAAACTCATACTTTGCAAATTAAAGAGAGAGAGAGAGAGAGAGAGAGAGAGAGAGAGAGAGAGAGAGAGAGAGAGAGAGAGAGAGAGAGAGAGAGAGAGAGAGAAAGGTTTTTGCAAAAACGAAATGTAAAATAAATTTCAATTTAAAAGTTTTCATCAAGACAATCCTTATTAAAACATTAAAACAAAAGTAATTAACATTTTCACACTGCTGAAAGAGCAAGAAAAGTGAGACTGAGAGAAAGAGAGAGAAGAGAGAAATACAGAGGAGAGAGACAAGTGTCAAACAAGCAGCACTCAAGAGATTTTTTATAAAAAAAATAAAACAAAATGTTAACTAATTATAAATTAACGCAGCCAGTATATAGCTTAATTAGTCTGATAGGATGATAATAATTGTCTTTTTTTTTTCTTTCACGGCATTTTGTTAACGTGACTTGACATAAACTTTTAAAATCGAGAGAGATAGATTTTCTTTCGTCTTTATTTATATATTTTTCATCTCATTAATTCAAGCTCAGACTTTTCTTGGAATTTCTAATATATTTCTCATTCTTTTATATTTTAATAATCAACATCAACAAGTTCTTTAAACACGTTTTTAATGTCTCTCTTGCTGTCTCTCTCTCTCTTTCTTTCATCGAGAATAATATATCGAAGTAATATTATACTTTCATTCATATTAAATTTAAAACAAATCAAAAAAGACCAACAGCAAATATAAAAAATCAATTTTAATATGAAATTTATAGACATGAAAGTTGATTTGATAGAAAATCAATAACTAAAATAACAACAACAACAGAACACACACGATGGAATATATATATATATATATATATATATATATATATATATATATATATATATATATATATATATATATATATATATATATATATATATATATATAATACAAAAAATAATACGTTTGTTATTGACGCATACAATTTAAATTTATAAAATTCAATTTTATTAGTGAATTATTAACAAAAGGAAATTGTGATTTAATGTTGAATACATACAGTCAGTACTGTCAGTAGTAATTACGAAGTATACCAAGGCATTCCTGTTTTAAATATAATACATACAAAATTGACATTGAAATTTAAAATTATTACAGTTTCAAGAGAAGGTGATAAAGTTGTTGTTATATTAAAGAAAAGTAAAAGAAAACGAAAAAAAAAAATAATAATAATAATTCATTAAAATGTAAGATTTTAATGTTAGTTATTGTACGTACTCACATGAATGTTATTCAAAGTAATCATTTTATATATAAAACTCGAATCATATATGACAAACAGTATAACCTTTGCAACTTTAATACCGTATTAAACATCGATTTTAAGTCTCTCTCTCTCTCTCTCTCTCTCTCTCTCTCTCTCTCTCTCTCTCTCTCTCTCTCTCTCTCTCTCTCTCTCTCTCTTATATAAAAACGCAATGCAATGACCTGCTCTGTTTAACCAACACTATAATATGACCGAGATTTGACCTTTTTTTAACCTTTATTAAAATTGCAACAAGTCCAGATATATAGAAAATATTTTACTGCAAAAATATAAGTGGAATATATATATTTTTTAAATACTTGACTTCTAAAAATAAAAAAATAAAAATAAAAAAATGCAGTTGACACTTTTTAATAAATACAAAAAAAAATGCAACAAATTAAACTCTTACAGAGTAAAATATTAAACAAGAGTATGACGAGAGAGAGAGAGAAAATAAGTACAGTTAGTAAAAAAAAAAAAAAAAAAAACTAAAGTACTTTTATAATTCAAAGAGAAAAAAATGTATTTAACTTCTGTTTGTGAAACATATTATACAGCTTTATACTATACATAGGTACAAGTACATTTTTTTATATTTTATTATTCTTCTACTTGACTTTAATTAATTAGTTTGCAAGTATGATGGCTTAACACCCCGCAAACAATGTTCTCTCTCTATACTGTATATACATATAAAAAAAAAACGTTGTTTAAATAAATAATGTAATAAAAAAAATGTTGAAGGTATAATAAATAAGCATCATTTTGTCATAAAGAGATTTAAATTTGTGAACAATACATCTTGATATCATTTAGAATTAAGTAAATAATAAGCTATATTATGTAATACTATAATTATTAAATTACGTATTATTAATTTAATACCTTTTAAAAGTTAAATATGAAATGTAATAAAGAAAAAGAAGAAGAGTAAGAGAGAGTAAGAGAGAGAGAGAGAGAGAAAGAGAGAAAAGAGCTTAACACACATACATTTTTTTTTCAAATTTATTAATTAATGAATTACTTTCTGTGTTATAAAAACAATGTAAAACATTATTTCCACTAAAAAGTATCTTTTATTTAATCTTTCATAATAGAAAAGCGAGCTTTTTTTGCCTTTTAGCTAAAAAATGTTAACACTAAAATGAATAGTAAAAGAAATATATTATACAAAAAAAGAAAAAAAAACTTCTTTTTTTTTCAGTTTTATTATTTTTTATTTCTGTAAAAATTTCAAACGCTGCAGTTTGCTTAGTGTGAGTTGTTCTATTTTTTTTCTTCTTCTTCTTCTTGGGATATTTTTTAAGAGAGTGCAGTGTAACAGAGGTAATGTGTGCTCTAAGAATAGAGAGAGTAGGAGAGAGAGAGAGAGAAAAAGAGAGAGAGAGAAAGAGAGAGACAGAAGACGCACCCTCTCAATCTAACGCTCCATCACAACAACTACCTACCACGTTTAAAAACAAATTAGTAAACTCTCATTTTGATCTAAAAATAACTCAATTAATTAATATTGACAAAACAATTAACCTGTTTCTTTAATTATATATATATAAAAAAAACTATTGATATAAGAAAATATTTAAAACAAACAAAATTATACTACTTACAATATTGTATTATAATACTCTATCATGCGCTCGTGCATATTATATTATTATTATGTAAAGTTTATTGTATTTTTGACGACTTTAAGTCTCAATAGCAGCTGCAACCATACGGACTATTATATAATGACACAGCGAGTCTTAAAAGCATCTTAAAAGCATCATTAAACATATAATAGTATTAACATTATAATATAATATATATATAAGCTTTACATAATAAAGTTAAAAAAAAAAGACAAAAATGCTGAGCTTATTTATATTGAGTATTAGAGCTTAAAATGAAAATTATATATAAAACAACAAAACGGCATATTTTTATAAAGAAAACTGCAGAACTGTATTTTTTTTCCTTCTCAACATCGATTGAGAGTTAAAACAGTTGGAAATTTTATATATATGCAAAACATCTAAATTTATCTTAATAATAATTCTATAACAACACAGCACTTAAATATAACTTTTGCATATATATATATATATATATATATATATATATATATATATATATATATATATATATATATATATATATATATATATATACTAAAGTTAATTCACGCAAACTTTAGTTAATTATAATATTACATTTAATATTAGAATAACAAAAGGCAAAAGTGGTAAGACAGAATAGCATAATAATATAACTCTATTAGTAGAACCACAGCTTTCATACTCAAGTATAAACCATACGTATATTTGTGCTTTATAAACTAATCTTTATAACTTAATGTAAATTTATTGAAGCATTAGAAACAGTAACAATATACAAAATTTTATATATATAATACACATAAAAATCTTTAAAACTGTCAATTAACCACACGCAAATATATAGTAATATGATTATAATTTTATACACAAATCTCTCGTATATTATAACAAAATTAATGGTATATATGAAATTGTTTACAGCCTATTTATTACATACATCTATTTTTTCTTTTTTTGAACTACATAAAACAAAATAATATTTATATATTTATGCCTCTCTGCTTTGCTGTTAGCGTATACTCAAGCACATAAATCTAAAAATGACAACTCTTTGGTGGTGGATTTATTTTTAAACTTAAACGTTATTCAATATACATCCCACACTAGGGTATATAGAATAGGAAAGAGAGAGAGAGAGAGAGAGAGAGAGAGAGAGAGAGAGAGAGAGAGAGAGAGAGAGAATGAAAAACATTGTAAACATCTTTGTATACACTTCCTTCAATATAAAATCTCTCGATTAATTTAATGAATCGATTGCAATTTATATAGCTTGATAGTCATAATGCTGATGCTTTTATGATGTTATATAACATAGAAAATGATATAGAATTTTATTGAGCATCATTTCGTATATGAAATCGAAATTTTTGCTATACTCAAAACGATGAGAAATGATAATAATAAAAATGTCCCTTACATTTGAAAAATAAATAAAATAAATTGCATATTTATCAAGGAAATTGCATTATATACGTTTGATATTATACTTATGTTATCCCCTAGTAACAAATAACGTCCTAGAGAAATTCAAGTCATATATTATATAGAAAACTTCAACTGACAAATACATCCAAAATATCATAGAATAAAATAATTACTATTATACGTTAATTGAAGATTTCAATATTGACAATTTACTCTTTAAATATACCGTATATAATATCATAGTCTAAATATCACAGAGAAGCTATCACGTTCTATATAAGTGAAAAACTGTCTTCTTCAGCATTTAGAGATTTATTTTTTCCATTACAAATCGACAGTTTGATTTTCTAAACGAACAAATAGACTATACTCAGCTTATACTCTTAATAGATTGATTTTTGTACAATCACGTGCAAAATAAAATCAAATTATCTATTTCCTTTTTCCTTTATTATCATTAGATATATAAAGTACCTGCACCGTATATACATTTTTTTTAACTCCTTATATTGTTAACTGTTATTGAATCACATATCAATAAAATGCAGGCAGTGTTCTTTGAATGCATTTTATTTACACCTGCTAGTATAAAATAATTACATATTATTATACTTTTAGTATAATATAAGTTCCTGCATATAAAAATGATAAAACTTTTATAATAATTTATATATTATTATATTATATAAAAAAAACTCGTCTGTGTATTTTGCGGTTATAAAATATTATCTATTCGAATGTGACGTTTATTGAATTTTTTCTCTTTTTTTTTACATTACGATAGAAGGTAAAACATTAGCTCCATGGTGGTATAACGCTACTGCAAACATATAAAAACAGATGCGCTCAATTCACCAGGATTTTTATAATATACCTTAGCTACTACACCAAGAAGGCGGTCTTAATGTTCACCATAGCTTTAGACTCACATTAAGAAAACTGCACCGTATAAAAAAAAAAAAAAAAGGAGAGAAGAGAATCCTTAAATAAAAAATGTAGAAGAGGAGCAGAGACGGAAAAAAAAATAAAGTTCATAACTATTTACTTCTACAACACTTTCAAAATGTAATCTATATGTCATTTTTTAAATTACTGCTTTAAAAAAAAATTTCCCGTAATTTTCAAATATGATAAAGGATTGGATGAATAATATTGCTAATGAAAACATTGAATGAAATTATAATGATTTACCTTTTAGTAAATCTTTAAGTTAATATGGTAAGAACAAAAAAAAATACACATAGTTAGTTAGTTAGTAACGCTTTATAAGGTGAAGTGAAGACTACAATTTCCGGTCGCGCATGTAATTTTTTTTTTTGTCTCCTTCCTGTCACGATGACACGTGACGTGACATATGCACGTGCTCATGCACACTGCAGTGCACGGATATGTATTTTGCTATCAGATAATATAATATCACTGTTGAGCTATATTATAATATATTTCTATATGACCTCAGTAGGGGTGCATCCTAAACCCAGGTGAAGGAAACCCCCTTGATTTTATTGGGCTATTTCTTCTGACATGACTTCCTTATCTGGACATGATAATATAATAATAACCGTATAGAATTTTTAAGTACCTTATTGTTCTTCATAACATACATTTTTCCAGCACTTTAACTACTATATTTTATTGTTGCAAAGAAATAAAAAATATTTATTATTTAATCAATTTATTTTACGAGCGAAGATTATTTCAATCGTAACCAGTAATCAAATTTTAAATAATATAAAAACATACAATTATAGATGATTAAAATGATTGAAATCATTTAATTGAAAAAGCTTATAATATCTATAAGTAATGAAATTAAAATATTTATAAATATATTTTGGTGGAGATAAAAAATTAATTATTATATCAAATGAGAGAGCAATATGGTTATTATTATAATGTCCCAATGGGAATACAAGTTAGTAAAATTTTGGTATTTTGTGAGTTTAATTTTGTTATTCTCCCTGTGGTGTCATCAGACAGTAATTAGAACCTCATCTGTCTGTCTGTATGTTCACTTTAAGATATCAAGTACTGCAGGGTGCGTGTTACCACTTCCACCACCCCATATAGTATTTCTAATTACATATACTGATAACATACAAAACAGACTAATTTGTTCTTTGTGATAAAATCCATAGTAACCGATAACATATTATTATTGATCTCATTTATCTTGCAAAAAAAAAAAATTATATGTTCATCGACAAATTAGATTAAAGCTCGGGAAAAAAATCGTCTTATTTTAATATATTATATAGTTAAATTAAATCTATTTTAATTTATTCAATTTTTGACCTTTTTTTATATAATTACATTTTATCACTTAAATATAGAGTTTAAATAATATATTTTTAGCTTACAATACCATTGCGAACCTCTTTTTTTTTCTTCTTTTTTTAAAGCAGAAAAAGGGGTTAAAAAGTAAACTGCATTATGACGTCATTTATAATCCCCCCATTCTTCTTTTTTTTTTTCTATACAAAAATGCTTTAAATTTATAATTTGTGTTATATATATATATATTATATATATCAATATAAAATTAAAGTAAAAATAATTTATCAATGTCATATTTTTTTATACATACGTTTATAAAAAGACAATTTTTTTTTTGTATTTAAAGCAATTTATAATATAAGTGTCATCTATTTTTTTTTTCATCCTAAAATATAAAAATTTAATTCACGTCTAAAATTTTTGGATGGGTAATTTATATTTTGCTTAAGACTGTATAAATAATAATAATAATAATAATAATAAAACTTTATATAAATATAATATTAATAAAAATTAATTTAAAAAGATCAAACAAACAGCTTATATACAAAGTTTTTATTTAATGAAAAAAAAAAGTACAAGAAAAAGAAAAAGTTTAGTAAAAATATTGCATGTATATACAACATAGCACCATACATACACACCATACAGTGTTTGTTATTTGAGAAGTAAAGTTTACTGTGCAAATTTACACTCAACTTGTCACATATGGGTCATCTCAAAAGCTCGTGACTTTACCACTCACCGAACACCAATTAGCACACGTCGACCGAGAAAACACAACGAATACGTGCCGTTCTTACACACCATTGCTATTTATATAATACTGTATCATACTAACACTATATATTTATCTTTGTTATCAAAGTATACTGTGATCTTATTACTAGAAAATAATTGACATTTTCTTTTTATATTCACCGAACCGATTATAATGTTATGCCTAGATCACACTGTGACATAAAATGATATTGACAGTATTGACACAATTTTAAAGCCCTTGTCAACTTACTTTTTTATTACATAGAATACTAGATTCATAATTACCATACCTTATTATCCATGAATTAGACAACAACACGTTGATTTTGTATTTATTTTCATTTTGACTCTTATATCACGTATCTGACGTCACAATGAACAAATGAGGCCGTGATAGGGGTAAAGAACTTAAGGGAGGGGCTTAAATTTATCACGTGACCAGAGCGGTGACTGTGATTGGCGGTGGTACATTGTGACGTCAGATACGTGATATAACAGTCAAACTGAAAATAAATACAAAATCAACGTGATGGTGTCTATATCATGGATAATAAGGTATGGTTATTATCAATCTTGTATTCTAAATGATAAAAAAGTAAGTGGACAAAGAAATGAAAAATTTATACAAAAATTTGTATAATTAAAAATATTTCGCAGTATGAACTATACATTTTACATTTATTAATAGTGTGCCGTTGGAGGAAAGAATACATTATAAAACAAACTATTAAAAATTTACATTGAATGGTCATATAGCCGCAGATGAAATTTAGATTGCATCATCGCCCACAGGTATCGCCCATTACAAATGCCAGTATGGTTAAATAAAAAATAAACTATTATTTAAGAATAATTGAACATTCTTAGCATGTAATTTATACACACTCTAAAAAAGGGCGCATTACTTTAGTTACGAATACTAACTTATTTAAGATAATCACATAATTAAAGTTATTAAAAATAGCTAATTTTAGTTGTTTTAAGTTGTTGTTTTTAAGTTATTTTAAGTTAAAATAAATATTGTTAATAATTTGCTAAAATGTATTATTTTAGCTACTCATAATAACTTAAAAGTGATTATCTTAAATAAGTTAGGATTCGTAACTAAAGTAATGCATATCACGTTTTATAGATGTAATGTATTCAAACTTTCAATTATATTTTGAGATGCCCACATACTTAAAAATTTAATTGATAATCTTGTACACAATTTTACAATGTTATAAGTATTGTGGAATAGAAGACTTGCAAAAGTGGGTTTAGTGAGAAAATAAACAAACTCACAGCCCAACAATACTAACAAAGTGCTAGCAGACGACTTTGTGTTCCTGTCTACATTTAACATGCTTTCTTATGGGGCAATGAAGCAGCCTGTAACTCAAGTTAGAATTATTTCTTGGAGCTGAAATTTTTACTGTAGCCTCATAGCTGTTTTCCTAGATTTCAATCAATGTGGTTACAAATTATTATTTTCACCCACCTGACTTCAAATCTAGGAAAATAAAAGCTTTGAGGCTCAGTAAGCTAAGTTAAAAATTTCAGCTCCAAGAAATAATTATAACTTGAGTTAAAGCTGCTTCATTGCCCCATAAAGCATGTTAAATTGAGACAGGAACACAAAGTCGTCTGTTAGCATATACTTTGTTAGTATTGTTAGGCTGTGAGTTTGATTATTTTCTCACTAGACCCACTTTTGCAAGTCTTCTAATAACGACTCATTAAAACATCTAAAGATAATGTAACGATAAAACTGTAAATGACGTCAGGATCGTTACAATCACAAAGATATTAACGTCAAACTTAGCCGTTGCATTGTTTCCATATTCTGTCCTAACGCTTACGATTTTATCATGAGAATTTTATCGCGTAGTGACGTCATAACCGTTAATTGTTAAAACATTGCAAAAACGGTGTACAAGGATTTCAACCATTATTATTTTTTAGAGTGCATACCTTCAAAATCTGAGATTTTGTATATACACATATTAAAGGCTCTACAAATATCATCTTCTACTAAACATACTTTAATTAAAACGTTTTGTAAATCTCGTTAAAACTTTTCTAAAGTACCCTTCAGTTTCAAAATTAAATCATTAATATTATAGTACTGTACATTATAATATTTCACAATTTTATATATATGTATTGTATATTTATAGAAAACATTACTCATGCTATTCAACAGAAAAAAATCAATCAATATTCAACAAAAGCACTTCGTATATATATATAAAAAGCTACGATATAAAACTTATATCCACATAAAAAAAAAATCACTTTCATAATATCAATATCTATATAACAAAACGAAACGAATGAAAAGTAATGAATTATATACAGTTGACTTAACATTTTGTAAATCAATTTCAAACTGTTCAAAATGTTCTTCAAAATTACGTATTGATTTTGTCTTCTGTAGAAAACAACAAAACTGTCCCTTTCTCTTCTATACTTCTTCTTCTCCTCCTTCTACTTGATTTTATATAGAAACAGGACGAAGCAAAACTTGGGGTATTCATTAAGAAATAAAACACAAAATTATGTGTTGTAAATTCAGTTAGAAAACTTTACCCCCTTCCTCCTTATTTCTGTTCAAGATTATTAAATAAAAGCTGGTGGAGAAATTCGTTATACAGTATAAGGAAAGGGAAAAGTTACGAGAAAGACAAGGGTTAGAGAGAGAGAGAGAGAGAGAGAGAGAGAGAGAGAGAGAGAGAGAGAGAGAGAGAGAGATGGAGAACATCTTGTTTTATTACTGTACAAATTTTAAATTAAATTTATTAAGATTATAGCCACAAAAGAATAAAAAAATTTTATTGAAATGGCATTTTTTATTTTTCTTCTTTGAATTCTACAAGTTCAATGAGTTTAAAGTTCTATTTTATTTAAAAAGAAGAAGAAGAAGAAAAAAAATTCGAGTTAGCACTTAAAGTTACAAGACACAAAAGTTAAAAGTTGTGCTCTCAAAAAAATAAGTGACGAAAACACAAGAAGGTATATAATATTACGCCGTCGCTTTGTTATATATAAAAAGTTTTTTTTGGCAAATATATGTTTCCTACTCTATTATTTAAAAATCAAGCTTTTTACATGAATTTTTTTATATATATAAATTTCACTTATTTTTTTCCCCGTCTGTGTATATGCGTAAAGCTTTTTTCCCTTCAAGATGGATGTTATACAACACAACGCCAGTTTTTATTCTTTTGATACAAATCATGTGACATTTCTTTACATCCTATGCATTTTAATTTTTATATAGAAATATACTTGAATTTACATATATTTTATTCTTAATGTCTCTCTCTCTTTCTCTCTCTCTCTCTCTCTCTCTCTCTCTCTATGATTTACTTTGTATTAAAATGAAAATAGTTAGAGAAATTAAATTAATTTACAAAACAAACTAATCTTCTATTAGTCATAAAATATAATATTATACAAGATTTGAAGAAAAAAATATATATCATTTTGCCGTTAATTGAAGTTAATTAATCGAATAAATTTTTCAAAATTGGAGTATATGTCACGCATTGATAACTTTTCAAAGGAATCACGGACGAAAAACCACTAGCAAAAACATCTTTTCTAAAACAACGGTTATATATTTTTTACGTATATATTTAAGTTGATTGATAAAAATATATTATAATATCCTATTGATGTAATATTATATTGTACAATAAAGATATTTTACTTCTATAATAATGCAATATATTATGTTGATAGCTATGTAATTTATAGATTCATATAAATGTCATGTTTTATTACTTTCAATTTAATTTTATATCAACATTTTATACATAATAATAAAAAATATAATAATTTAAGTATAAAAAAAATATATTATTTAAGATTAAAAAGCACATGAATTTTCATTACGCATTTAGAGACTTTTTTTTTTTTAAGGTTTGAATATTTGAATATGATTTTCGTTAATATGACCATGTATGCAAATGAAGGTTTTTATATTATAGAGCCACTTCCTATACTATAAGAGGAAGAGGGAGGGATAGTTTTGTAATGTAACACAAAGTTCTTGTTAAGTAAGGTCATGTTCTTTAACTACTATTCTACCGACAATCGAGCCAACTTTTTTTTTTTTTTTACAAATTATTATCCCTTGTGATACAAAGACAAAAATTTTCTGGCAACATTTTACTAAAAAAAAAATATCACCCTCCCTTCTCTCTCTCTCTCTCTCTCTCTCTCTTCCCCGCAATTAATTTTCCAGTAAGTGCCAAGGGTATACAGGACATAATTTTTTTTCTATAAACTTTATTTTTAGCTTTTAATTATTTTTTATATGACAATAATATATAGCAAATAATGATTTAAGATTTAATACATGACTGGGAAAAGAAAGGAGGGAAGGAGAGTTACGTGGATATACTGTTTTCATGGTACATTAGCTTTTAATCTTTCGATAAAATGTTAACCTTTATATTAACGATATATCATGTGATACTACAAATTGTATAGTATCACTTTTTTGACCCGGTTCCAGTACTGGGAAAAATGTTACTATACAAAGCTTATATTATATACAGGAATGCTTGAATTCCTAGACTAAATTTATATAGATTCTCATTGCACATACAGTATTGTATAACAAAATAGCAACTGTAATGTAAGGATTTTTGTCTTGAAATATACATGGGTTTAAATTACAGTATACGTCTAACAAAGATAAGCAAATAAATTATATAACTGATTTAATAATGAAAATAAGTACCAAATAATATTTACGATCACACACTCAACGTGATTTTAACATATAACATTGAAATATGCCATTTTTATTATAATTATGGCAAAAACTAGCTTGAATGACGATGCTTACCCGTCGAAGTGAACGTACTACACTTTACAAATTTTGTGAAAAATGAACGTTCTGTGTAAAAAAAAAAAAAAAGAAAAATGAACGTTAAGAGGCCGTTTTACTCTCTGGAAAATATAAATGTAAACAAACTGTCTAAAAGATCAAAATCTAAGATAAGGCAGGAAACTTAAATGACTGAAATCGAGTGGTCATACGTCATCAGAGTGACCAATAATCACAGGAAACGAATACAATAGATTGGTATGTAAGGCAGTGATAACAGGTTTCAAACCAAGCTAGAGCCTTGCAAAGAACGAAGAGAGTATTTTGTACATAATATTGAATCTATAGACAGCAAAAATTCTTATAATATAATATAACGCATTTATATATTTTTTGTATAATATTGTAAAAGGAAAAACTCACATATATAATATAATCATAGAAATATGCAATTTGCTTCTTCCATGCAAATATGATAAAATGCATATTACAATAAAAATATATTAACTTTTAAAAGTCTACGTGCAAATGATACAAATAATAAGTAATAATATTATATGAACGAAAACACAAATTTGAAGAAGAAAATAAATTGCCGTTGATCTCCAAATTGTGACAGTTCATCAGAAAGGTGTATATATAAATTATTTGCAAGCAATATAATATATTTACATTTACATTAAAATAAAAATAAGTGATATTGTCCAAATATTTTAATTAATTATTAATATATCCATTTTCTTATAGTGTGCCGATAATATCAGTTTATTTTCTTCCAAATTGTTGTTTTAGTATAATATTGTACTTTTTTAATTATTTTATTTTATCATTATATATATAATAATAATAATAATAATATATATATATATATATATATATATATATATATATATATATATATATATATATATTATATATATAATATTGCACGTAAATCTAAAAATATCGTGTGTATTTTTTTCCGCGTTTTTTTTTTTTTTTTTTTTTCTTTCTTTCTTTTTCTTTTTTCTTTTTTTTTTCCTTCTTTTTTTCAAAAATTGTTTTATTTAATTATAATATGATGGTTCAATATGAATTAATAAACCTGTAGTTACCACAATCTTGATCCTTTTGATCAATTCTTTTTTTTTCTCTCTCTCTTCTTATTCCTTCTCTTCTTCATTTTTTTTTCTTCTAATTATGGGGTAAATAACTTTAAATATATTTTCTTTAAGATGAAAGCAATGCTTGACCTGCAATGACCATAACTATATCGCAATCATGACATATTTATAATAATTTTATAAGGTCCCAACATTATACGGATTATTGAATGTTAGCTTGATTATGTCTAGCCAGGAACTCGTATAGTCATTTTTTTTTTCTTATTCACCTATAAACTACTCTGATATTAGACGAGATAATATTTTACATAACATCCGCTGTTTTGGGAGTTTACTAAGCTGACCTTCGTACACTTTCTTAGCAATAGTAAAAGTATATATCGTGATGATAGAAAATATTGAAAAATACTCGACTAAAAGCAAAATAGAACATACTTCTATAACTGTCCACAGTGGCGCATTTCCCTAGTACAATAAATATAACATCGTAATTCCAATTTATTTAATTAATTAAGCATCGAATAGAAATTATTTTTAAACCATTGAAAAGCTATTAAAAAAACGAAGGCATTCAAGGAGCGCTTTTTTTATAAACTCAATAGCAACATTTTAATTGGTTAAAAACAGAACAAAAAAAGATATCGAAAATCGGCTCCTTGAAGGTCTAGATAATATATTTGTAATAATGTGTTAAAAATTTGGCATCTCTAGGTGTATTAGTTGCGGAGAAATCTTGGAAGTACGATTACATTGATTTGAATGGGCAGCAAGCAGGCAGCGTATAGAGAGTAAAACGGCCTCTTAAGTGTATAGTGCGTTCACTTTGACGGGTAAACATCGGCATACTGTGTACGATACTATGATAGATGTATACTATCTTTTACTATATATATTTTTTTGTCTGATTATTTTTTCAATGTGTCCATAATATGCAATAATTGGCAATGCGAGAATATGTTCTCTATTTTTTTTCTGTTCACTATTAATATTATAACCAA
This sequence comes from Ecdyonurus torrentis, assembly GCA_949318235.1. NCBI lineage: Eukaryota > Metazoa > Arthropoda > Insecta > Ephemeroptera > Heptageniidae > Ecdyonurus > Ecdyonurus torrentis. The sequence goes on along the minus strand of OX439130.1, from coordinate 15,998,362 downwards.
TACAAAACATTTGAAAATTGATTTGAATGTATACATTATTGTCAAGCAAGTTCATTACTGTTAGTTAGTAAATCAATCAAGCACGATGTTCGTTCAACCGGACGTTATTATTGCACTCAATTATCGCGCCTTCATATTAAACTCCGTTCAACTAGAACCGTATTACGTACAGTATTATATAGTATAATATGTTATAATAATATAAACATACATCGATATTCTAACAGTATATTATAAATATCTATTAATTAGTCTTTAACAATAACGTCCAAGTATTTTTAAATTTGAATTTTATGTTCATATAATATAATTAATATTTCATTATATTTGACCTAATTTATTCATAACTATAAAGTGTGGAAAATGTATATATACTGTACTACAGGAACAATGGATTATATTCGTTATAATTACATTATATTCCTTGAAAATTAAATTGTATTTAACTATAATAATACAAACTATCATAGTAATTTTCAGTAAATTATATTTAAGAATGCAATACAGATTATATCTGCATTAAAACACAGAAACACATCATTTTTCTCTATAAGAATATTTTTCAAAATTAGTAAAAAAAAAATGCTATATAGAATTTAAATCGCTAATATTTTTCTTCTTACAAATGGCTACCGACAATTTAAAAGAAATAAACGGTTTTCATCTTTAAAAAAGAATGAAAGAATGTTGACATTCCTGTTTGTTTGTTTCTATAAATATCATACATCAATTCAAAGACACGTGTACGTAGACAGTACGTAACAAACTTATTATTAAAAAAAAAAAAACGTTCATTAAATAATGAACGTTTGAAATTCACTCTACTCTCTTTTTAAATTTTACCCAAAAATATATAACGAATGAGAGAAATATTATATAACACAATTCTAAAAAGCAAAATGAAATTTAGAGAGAGAATATTTCCATATAACCGAAATAAATTTATGTAAATTTAATATTAAAATTTATTACGCTTGTGTCATATATTAGTGAAAAATTTAATTTTCTATAATATATGAATATAATTTCAGAAATCTTATACAAAACAAGAAGTCAAAATATATTTATAATACCATAAGTTAAAAGAGAATACTAAATTAGAAGTTGGAAAAACTTTTTTTAAGAGAAAAATTACTCTTAAATATATTACACTGTTTCATGGCATATGCAGAGCTTTCTTATAGTACTGATATACTATATTATGAGTACTTATGCATGTTGTAACGTATGTAAAAGTTTTAATGATGCATACCTAAGAAAATTAATTTTATATACTCTATGTACTAAATCATTTTATGCTATATGTGTAAACATAATGATGATGGAAAACATTTTCTGGGAAAGGAAAATTTTTTGAATGGTAACTGAAATGCTTTCATTTATTATATAGTCTCTAACATTTTGCTGTGCCTTATCGACTTGAGTGAACACAAACAGGGCCAACTGTGCATACAAGCCAGACAAGAGTAGTTGTGAGGTGAGGTTGGGGGGAGAGGGGTGGGGTGGGGGGGGGGGGGGGCACCGTAAAGTCATGAGAGAGATAGTGGAGCTAAAGAAGAGGATCCACACCACACCACTAACATTATAACGACGAAATATAACTCTAACGTTGTCGTACTAAATTCCCAGAAACTTCACTCCAACTCTCACTTTTAATATACTGTAAGAGAGTTCTATGATAATATAAATTTAAAGGTGAAAAAAAAAATTTAAGGTATGCTATTGTAAATTTTTTGAAGTTAATTACTTTCATAATTGTTAAAAATTAGAAAGAGGAAAAGTACAAATAATGAAATTTAATACTTTGGTATGCAATTGCAAAAATAATCTTAACGCAGAGTTGAAAATTGAAGCGGGGGAATACAAAAAACGAAAGCTTTTATAAAGCTTAATTTAATCCCTTTAGGATATAAACTAAAGCCCTACATATTTTTTACGAAGAGAATCGTTGTGGGGGGATGAAAATCACCTTTCAAACAATGGTTGATCAGGTTTTTTGATACTGTAATACTCGTATTACGTGAAAGATTAAGAGAGATTTAACAAGAACTTCATGGTAACTAAAAATCATTAAACACTTTAAATTAATTCATTATCAAACAGATACTCATTTATTGATTTCATTATTTTAACATCTCTACAAAATTTCAAATGAAAATTTTAGCAGTGATGTTCTAAATTTGTACTTTTTTCTCTTTCAATTTCACCACGTTGTAGCACTTAATATCAAAAACCCGATACACTTGATATAACCTTTGTCGATTGTAAAAGGGTGTGCTTAACTGTCTGAGACATATAAAAAGATTTCATCGCATCTTTAAAAAAAAAAAAAAAAAAAAAAAAAAAAAATGGTAGTTGCAAAAAAATTGTTTACGCAATGGCATATTTTCTTAATTAATATCAAATATACGCAAACACTGAAAATTATTTTTCAAAACTGAACGTGAGAGATCATTTGGCAAGTAAGTGTAAGCAAGTTTATGGACAATTTCGTGCATTTTTTTTTTCTGTTTTAGTATTATATTTAACCCACTTGTCAGATTTTCTTACAACTATATAGATTTTTACGACCTAATTTTTTGTATCTTTGTAACATTAATCAATCACACTAGGCGAAAAAAAAAAAAAAAAAAAAAAAAAAAAAAAAAAAAAAAGCGACACTACTCTTTGGAAGAGATTTTTCTTTCCATTTTCTCTCTGCCTTTTTTTTTCTCTCTCACCATATTATATGTAGTAATGAGACTCTGTACTGCAAAGTTTGCACTTAGCTATATAATGGGACGTGAAATTTCATATAAGAAGTGTAAAAAAAAAAAAAAAAAAAAAAAGTCAAAAGTTTTCAAGAGGAAAAAAAGGGGGTTAAGCAAAGAGCTCAGTTTCCTTACTCATGCCATTAATTTCCCAACGGTGTGCCCCCCACCTTACCCCTCTTCTATACTAACATGAAGCTTATGGTATATAGTGTCAGAATGAAGATACGTACGATTTATATCGTAAACTTGAACGAAATATGAACATTTCACCCTTTCCAATTCAAATCCTTTTAGCCTAAAGGTAAAATGGAAAATAAGATACGGGGAAAAAAAATTCTTTGATACAAATAAATAAAGGAAACGTCGTATTTTTCTGCTCTGGATTCTTTTTCTTCAATACTTTATATATATTATATTATACAGTATGTTGTCTCCGAAGAGTATGATTTAAAACTGCATTGGGTGTATGCAAGATAGATATGCAAGACTAAAAAACGAAAGAAAAAAAATGCTAAAGAAAATAAACTTTAAAATGTTTTAAATCTATAAAGTTCCAAGTTTACTTTAATTTCATTAGCATTTATTTGCCAATTTAAATGTATTCTGTATATTTTTTAATTCAAAAATTTATTAACATATTTATTTTTATGATTGTTTTACATTTCAGCAGATAATAACAAATTATCCCCTAACTTATATAATTATATGATAAAATTTAGAAGCAGATATTGATAAAATCTTAAATTTAATAAAATACATCACTTGAAATAATAATAATAACAAAAAAAAAAATTATAAGAGAAGATAAAAAATGATCACTGACACAAGTTTGCATTACTGTGAGAGCACGTGTAAATACGCGATTAACCTGAATATTATCAACGAATAGAATAAAGAAGTTCAAACCAAAATTTTGTTTTTAACCAAAAATATACAAAAGTATTGATTTTCATCATCGTAAAAACTATGTTATATACGTTATTTTCTCCCTCTACGTGAATGTTATTTTCGAATATATGAGTTGCGTGAGTTAAAAACAGGAATATATAAAGTTTATATGATGATCATAAGAATCCAGATAAAACGAACTGTTACTATATAACAAAAATTTGAAATTAAATGATGAGAGAATCAAGTGATGCGCAGGGTGTTTTAAACAGTTTTAGGGGAGGAAGAAAAAGGTATTTTTCGTTTGTATTCAGAAGAAGATCAAATTTATTATATTTCAGTTGAAATTTTATTATTAATTTACAACAATGTTAACTCTTCAATATGAATATAATCACACATAAAACTTAATTGTTAATTATTATAGATAAATGATTTTAATGAATAATATTGATTTTAATTGTTTAAATTAATATAAGATATACTCTTAAAATGACAGTATAAATATATTAATAATATTAAATAATAAAAATCTGCACTGTTGGGCCTAAAATGAAAAGTTTTCTGCCATCGTTTTCAAAATTTGATTTCTTTTTTCTTTTCTGACATGTAAATATAAACTTAAAAAAAAAACTTCTAAAAAACTAAGCTTTATATAAAATGCTATGCGTTAATGTTAGAGAGAGAGAGAGAGAGAGATCACATCACAAACTTTTTTGCTGGTAAAGATCAAACTCTCAAGCTCTCAACGACTAAAACTTCGGTGTTTTTTTGAAAGAAAAAAAGAAGAAAAAAAAAAAAAAAAAAAAAGGCTAACAAGTAGGAGCTTACAGTGTATAACATTGGTAGCATCTAAAAATTGTAAAATGCAGAATAAGAACAAAACCTCTTGCAAAACCTTACAGAAGTATACACAAAAAAAGTATTATGGCAAAAATGGCTTGTCAACAGTAAAAGAATTGAAAGCAATTGTGTATATACATATTTTTTTTCTCTCTTTATTTTTCATAACATAGCGGAATGTAATTTTTTATAAAGAAGGCTATTAGTCATTTCCATCATCTAGATTATTGTGTCAACAATAAAAGTTATAATATAAAAAAATTGCAATAATAATTTAATTAACTACATCAAAACAGTAATCTATCAAATCTCTTAATATCTTAAAAGAATTTCAGTTTTTTTATTCCTTGTTGATATATTATGAAGATTTTAACTGAAATTTTTGTTGATATTTGCAGCCACGTTTTGATATTTTTACCACGCATTATTCAAAATTGCATTAAATTAATAGAGAAAAATGCAAATTTTTACCCTTGTTTTTTTAAAGTATATTTTATGAAGAAACATGTTCCACATTATTGCAAAAGAGTAGAGCATAAAAGTTATAGTAAGTATATTTACTACACTTCCTTCGGGACCTATATACTTCTTTTATATACGATAAAAAAATATAAAAATATCAAGGGACAAACAAAAATGCAATATTTACCTCTCATATATTTAGTATTCAACCATGTAATGTGAGTCTAAAAAAAATATAATAATAATAAGTGCAGTTTAAAAAAAACTAAAGTATAAAAAAACATGACAAAATATAACGTTCGTTAATTAAGTTATTTTTGCAGATTAAAGTATTCGTTGGTCATTGTTCGATTGTCATTACTTTTTTTCTCTCATACTCTTTCATTTATTTTTTTTGTTAAGTTACGTGGTGTAGATGTGTTGGCTTGATTGGCACACCAAGAAGAAGAAGAAGACGAGGAGATAAAGAGTAGGGGAAACAAACTTGAGTATTCACAACGAGTCGTTATGGCAAAGAGGAAGCCCTAGCACGTCTTTGTGTTGGCGGAACATACCTTCTTCTCTTCTCTCTCACTCTCTTTACACACTAAACCTATAGCCTAGCCCCTTCTTCTTTTTTTTTTTTTAACAAACTTTACAAACTTCATGGCCAGAGTTACAATTTTATCGTAATAGTTCACAATCTATTTACTCTTTAATGTTATCTTAAGTACCTTTGTTAATTTTAACAACTTGTATGAAACAAGAGAGACTATATGGCTGGGGGGAAAAAATTAGCTTGAATTTTATTATAATTATAATACACCGTGTAGTTATAAAGATAAATTGTTTTCTGTGTCAAAATGTAATGGGAAATTCATTCTAATGTATAAAATCTTGAAAGTATATATTATGTATATAAATGCATAGAAAATGATGTAACATTTTCACCTCATCAATATTTCGTTTCAGTAAAACATGCGGTGCGTGTGTTACCAAGTATATATGAGTGTGTGCATGAGTGTGTCTCGAAAAGTAAATATGAGGGGTTTCTATACTAAAAGAGGATCAAACCAAAATGTAAATTTGATTTAGAATGAGAGGATAAAATTCTGACTAAATTACAAATTCTACTGACACTATGGTATATAATGCTTTTCAAATATATTTTTTTATTTAACATTTATATTGGATTTGCATACTATATATATATATATATATTATATTTTTTATTTTATTTTGGAGACAAGGTTAATAAATATTTGGTGTCATGTACGTTTTACTGCATGCATGAATAAAATCACCTTTAATGGAGATCACTCTTTACAATAATATATTAATATTATAGTATATATTATAGCATCTATTATAGAATTTATTATAGTTAAGAACTCAATTCATGCACTTCCAGTTTTAGTACAGGGTGGTTGCATTTATGTTAAATTCAACACCATAAGTGAGTACTAAATATAGCACGGACCGTTATGGATAAATGAAACATTTTGCTAATTTAAAAATTCTTAGCAATTTTTTGAGAGCATTGATGCTGTTAACAAGTTGAATTAGGTTTTCAAGCATGCAAGAAAAATGACAATGACAAAAAAATACTTATTTTCCAAAGAAATTAGTAACAACCCACGTTTCTCCTATGCTAAGTAATGCTATTCGTTGCTCAATTATGGCATCGAAGCGCATTTATTATGACGTCATGCGCACACACCCTATATTAAAAGATTTAGTGTAGTATGAAAGCGTTATTTATTATTCACTTGACCCGTAAATTTGACGCGCGTTGACGGATAAGCAAAACTGGAACAATTTAAACAAATGGAGCCGTTCACATGTAATTTTCAAAAACCAATGTGAACGGCTCCATTATGGTTTAAATTGTTGCAACTTTGTAACACGCGTCGACGTGCGTCAAATTTACGCGTCATGTGAATAACACTTTAATATTATAGTTTTTAATGATAATCGAAGGTAAAACCTTATCAGCTGATGTAAATAAAATATATTTTACATTTTAATCTTTATATTTAAATATAGTTAATAAACTCACAGATATAATCAAATCTAAATCTCCATTGTTATATCATTTGCACTTTCTCATATATGCCAATACCAAAAAGTACACGAAAACTTGAGATATATTATTAATAGAATCATCCAAAAATTTTCACTAAAATTAGAGTTTCGTACGTCAGAAGCTTTTATTATTGAAATTCTATAAATATTTTATTATTTGTTTACCTATATAATTCAAGTTAGATACATAAATAATCTTATAAACACAATTCATTCCTCAGGTGTGCTAATATTTAATATTCCCTCACACAACAAAATGTTTTTGTAAATATCTATATAGCGAATAATACATCAAATTTTGTATATCATCATGAACACATTTATCATCATTATCGCGTGTAACTAAATATAAATTTAATGATAATAATAACATACATACTTCGATAACTTTATATATATATATATATATATATATATATATATATCGAGGGTGCTCCGCTATAATGTCCTAAGTCCACTTGACCTTGAAAAATAAAAAATCGTCGGATCAACCCCAAATTTTGGATTTATCCATTTCAGGTCATTTGCAGCAAAAAAAATTTTTCAAGGTCAAATGGACTTAGGACATTATAGCGGAGCACCCTCGATATATATATATATATATATATATATATATATATATATATATATATAGAGAGAGAGAGAGAGAGAGAAGAGAGTATTCTTTATTTTTTCTTCATCATATTATAGTATTTTATTATCAAAACATTTTTCACGCCAATGCTGAAATATAAATTGGTATTATACTAAAATTATCTTTATTTTATACACAAGAATCATAAAATATTATAAGTTAAGGTGTGTATATAATTTTTTATATATTATGATGATATGAATTCTTCTAAAAATATAACAAAAACGCAACAGAAAAAAAATGAAACTTAATTTATTTTGCTTTTTTATACGTATACTATATTATATACATATAATATTATTATATAATAAAATTTGTAGAAATATTACTTTAAAAAAAAATAAAGTGAAAAGCTTTTATAGTAAATTTCTTTTTACAATTATGTCAGGACAAATTTATTCAAAATTTATATATAAAAAAAAAGGTTACACCTTTATATTACTTGTTTACTTTTTTTTTTTTAATTTGGTATAATTTTTGAAGCAAACCGGATTAAAATTTAAAGTGAATCTACTACTGTAACAATGATATTATATACGTACTGCTAGACCAAAAAGCTTTATTGTGTTGTCAACATTGTGGTTTGCGAAACATGACAAATTGCTTTTGCAACATACAGTAAAACATGGTTTCACATGCTTTGTGTGCCCCCGTGTACCTATTTTATATGTTATATTTATATTTTATGATAAACACTTGCGTTATATTCGTACGCAATATTAATTAATACTGATTAATTTTGTTTACAGAGTGAAAATTTTAATTTTATTAGTTTGGAGATCAGAAAAAAAAAAAATATATATATATGGGTGATACAATTTCTAAATTAGATATCAACATTTACGTATAATTAACTAGAATAATATCTTAATAGAAACCTATATAATTCATACATATTTAAACTGTAACTGAAATTGTATAAAGTCTTTACTTTTTTACTTTAATTCAAACTGATAAATTTCTATATTATTTTACAAAAACATTGAAAACACGAAAAATATAGTAATATAAAAAATTACTATAATTTTGTGTAGCGTTTAGTATATAAGTAATTTTACAATTTTATTGCTGATGAATAAATGCCAAAAGCAGTATCATGCTGACATTCAATTCAACTTTTATAAAAATTAATTTAAATTTCATCACTAAACCACTGTTGTATTTTTATTTAAGGTTGTCTGCATTTTCACGGTAAGTTTGATTTGTTATAACTGTATTTATATTTACGCTAGTTAGTAAGTTACAAAATAATGTTGTCTGATGTAGGTATATAATATACATAAAGTCGCGTGCGTGCCCACATATTACGTTTTATGATGCGGGTCCTTCTCTTCTCAAATATACACTTTCAAATGATGAGATTTCGACATTCCAACAAACATTTATTCACTGGTTTTTATTATTTTTTATATTTTTTTAACTTTTTGCATACAGTAGCAGTGAAAGTAACATTTTTTTTAGTAGTTAAAAAAAAATTAAAATGAAATAATTGTGTTTTATGTGTATATGCGCATGCGCATGACGTCATATACTGAATGCGCTTCAACGCCATACTGGAGTAATGAATAACAATGCTAAGCATAGGGCAAACGTGGTTTATGGCTATTTTCTTTGGAAAATTAGTTTTTGGTGTTGTTGTTATTATTTTTTTCGCATACTTGAAAACCTAATGCAATTTGTTACCAGCATTAATACTCTCAAAAACATTGCTAAGTATTTTAAAACTGACAAAATGGGCCATTTTCCCATATCGGCACATATTAATTAGTGACTGGCGTTGACTTTTATATAAATGTTATCACTATATGGAATAACATGTTTGAAGTTTTAATGCCTCAAAGATTCTGCATTATGGTGTTTTTAGGAAATATCGTATTGCAGTACGTATTTGGAACTATAATATAGAAACATGACCTCCTTAAAAATAAATAAATTTAATATATGATTAAAACATGATATTTAGAAATATTTGGTTATATATTAGCCAAAAAAACTACACAACAAAACGATTTATACAAAATTAATATTATAACTCAAGTTGAAATATGATGGAAAAATCTTTAGAATCGCATTGTATGAAAAAATTGTTTTCGTTTGTAAAACACTATAACTCTACAGTAAGAAGAGCAATAACTTCAAAAAAAAAAAAAAAAAGAAAAAAAAAAAGACTTTCTTTACAGATATATAAGCTGTAAACTTACAAAGTCAGTAGTAAAATATTATTTCTCCACATATAGCATTTTTTCTTTAAACAAAAATTCCAATAACTTTTCTTTGCAAACATATTTGAATATTATGATGAAACAGACAAAATATATATATGACGACTTGAAATAAATTTTCTCTCCCAATAACATCTTCTTCAAATTCTAAAATAGAAAAAAAAAAAAAAAAAAAAAAAAAAAACTCGTCATGTCATTCCTTTTTAAAACAAAGTTTTAATTTTCAAAAAAAAAAAAAAAAAAAAGTTTCTTTTTCTCGCTCTTTTTCCCTTTTTTTACGATCTCATATTTTTAAATTACAGAAACAAAGCTATATAAATAAACGGTTTGCGTGTGCTTTTTAAAAGTAGGTCTAACAAAAACCCTTCAACAACTCATAATGAACAGTCAAAAACATAATACGGGCTTGCATATTTATACAAAGGAACATCACACAGAAACAAAAAATAGTAATAAGAGAGAACACGAGTTTCTTACAAATTAATGAAAAAATATAAGATGTAAACGCCTTTTACTCTTCCCTGTGTATTTTCTATATCATGTCCCTTTTCATCTAAAAATCTTAATTCCATTCATGTATAGTTAGCTTTTTTTTTATACTAATGAAAAAAAAAATTAAATTAGCTTTTCTATATATATATTATACTAAAAATTTGTATAACACAATTCATTCTTATGGGTGTTGTTTATAATTTATTCTAAATATATAATGTAAGTATAAAATTTATTTAAATTAAAGTCACAAAGTCACTGTGGAAATATTCCATTTAGTCTCATTAAGTTTTACTTGTGATATAATTTACCAAACTTTATATCAACGTGTACAAACTAATTTAATGTAATAGTTGAAAGTCATGAAGAATACAAAAGGATAACAAAAAAAAGTTGCACAAATTGTACTAACATAATAATACACGGACAGAAAAATCTACAGGGCAAGTTGGCTTACTACAGTTTTAACAGGAAAATGTTAAAATTGTATGTGCCCTGCGCATTGATTTTCACAGGACTGGCATATAAAAGCAAATTATGTTATATTTTAGAGGGCGTGTATATTAATTCTTACACACCACCCTGTAACTAGATTTGTTAGAGACCTGGCTTTAATTGTTTACCTACCAAAACGTTAATTTTCTACAGTATTGAAATTATTGGGGTTATTAAATTTTACAGACCCCAGCTTCCTAACTGTTTATACGGTTGGTATATAGAATGCTACAGGACGCCGTGTTAAAATAAATAGTAAACCCTATTAAAAAGTTAAAGTGCAGGGTCTGTACAAAGTTACAGACCGGATATTAATTATAGACTTTAAAGGTTTACAGGTTACCTTTAAGATTTTACAGGACGGTCCTGTACAGCCCTGCGCAGATTAATGCGCTGTAGTTCCCCCCTTTTATTTTTTAACGGTTTTTGGGAGTTTAGTTGAAAATAAAACTTGGTGAGGACACATGAAGAGTGTAAGTTTGTTATGTGAATATATGTATATAAATTAAATGTGCTACTATAAGTATAAAATTATCGGTAATTATGAAGAGGTTTAACGACTGCTGGTCTGCAAATACTGCGGAATAGAAAATCGCATGTAAGTATAATATTTAATATGGATTAAATCAATTTCCCTTCACAACATTATACTAAATTATTTTTTGTGATTTTTCAGATCATGGAGCCTAGCCCGCAATCAAATTATTATGCAAGGGTTGCTGCTGGCCTGCAAATACATTGGAATACGAATAAAATGTAAGTATTAATAGTATGAATTTTGTTTTTAAATATATTTTATGTTAATCGGATATATTTATTTACTTGTTCTTTTTGTTTAATTTCAGATTATGCAGCCCATTGCAGCCTGCTTCGTCGCGCGGTACACAAACTGGTCGCAGTCGTATTTTTGGCATCGGTTGAACCCTTAATCTACGTATTGATTGCGGATTTTGGAATATCACAACTCAGCTAAGTACTTAAGTTTTAAATTGAAGTGATCAGTGAAAGTGAACTCAGTGTTGTGTTATGACTATAAAACTATAAAAACATATACATCAGAATATTTATTTTTATGTAATAAATATGGAACCTTTTTTCTTTTCATTTTTAATAAAACATTTATAAATCAATTAAAAAAATTATGTAATTTTTTCCTATTTTACCTTTTTATGCTATTTTTATGTACTGTATAGTAAGGGATAAGTTTTATTATTTTATTATTCATTTACTCTATCTTTTCTTTCCAACAACTAATATAGAAACTTTTTAATTTTTTAAGTTTATTTTATTTTGAAAGTTCTGTACTTGTTAAATTTGGCAACAGTGCAATTATAGATAACCTTAAATGTTAAATAGTTCATGTATTAATATTAACATTACTAAAGCTTAAGTTTTAATAGGACATGGATTGTTAAAATGTACAGGCCAGGCAAATTCAAGGGTGGTCGCGTATAGAAACTTACAGGACGGGTCTCTTAACATTAACAGGCGGGAAATATAATATTGTACAGGGCAGGTCTCTTAACTTTATCAGGCAGGGACTATTGACCGTTTAGACGGATGGCTGTAGGCGCATACAGGTTGCCCTGTAAAACTCTAAAGACTTGGTCTGTAAAAGTTAATAAACGCATGTCTGTAAGCTTTAAAAGGAATTTCGGGCTAGCTATAGATTTAACAAGGCTGGTCTCTTAGATCTTAAGTTTTGCCTGTTAAAATTTCTGTCCGTGTATACACACTTTACACTGTAAAGTATATTGGTATTTTATATTATATATATATATATATATATATATATATATATATATATATATATATATATATATATATATATATATATATATATATATATATATATATATAGGGACAAAACGTTTAAGTTCTTTTTATTGTATTCTTTCTTTTACTCCCCATAGAATGTACTTTGCATGTTTTTCTATATGACGTATTTCTGTAGGGAAATTTAAATTTAACAATATGTATATTGTATTAATATAAGTTGGGAAATACATAAGACTATGCAAAAAAAAAAAAAAAAAATTGTCTTTTATATACATTACAATAAGTAAGAATGACAAATTGGATTTTTTTTTCTTTTTTAACCTTAATAATAATGATTAGATTTAAAACAATTATTTCCAGAATTTGTCCTTTATACCTCTAAAACTCATCAAAGTCCTACCAAAGTTTCGTTTTTTTAAGTTTATTATTATTATTTAAGCCAGTTAATTTAAATTAACCAGGTTATATTTCAGTTGAATTAACTTGGTTTTCAATTATTTTTTTCCCTACACTGCGGGTTTGCTCTAAAAAAAATTAAAAAAAAAAAAATAAAAAAAAGCACCAAGCGTAAGTAAATTATAAAATTTACATAGGGTGGGTGAACTCTCGCGCGTATTGCTCGTTTTAAACACATATATAGTAGAGCTAGCTCACACCACAAATTTCCAGTTGCTACTCGTAATGTTTCAATGTTTATCTCTAAGCTTGACTATGTGTTTATTGTTTTAGCACAAGGCGGGTGGTGCTGCACTGCTAAAACTCGAATATACCCCCCTTTTCTTCTCTCTCTCTCTCTCACTCCCCATTCCCTTACCTAACTCCTACACCACAAATATGTACGTCAGTTTAAAACCCCTTGCTGTCTTTATCAGCACGTGTACCATGTAATATGGTAACATAATTTTCTTACATCATATCCGTAATAACGATTGTCAATGTTATTTTTAGCTTTTTTTTTTCCCCTTTTTTTTTCCTTTCCATATTTCCTTGTCTACTTCGATTACCGGTGAAACAAAACAAAAATAGACTGAAATTAATACTGTAATATATAGTCTCATCATCGTCTGTATTGTCAATGCTATTTTTAAGAAAACATAGTTAAAAATATTATTTATATATCTGATATATATATATATATATATATATATATATATATATATATATATATATATATATATATATATATATATATATATATATATATATATATATATATATATATATAATATAATATAATATAAAATATGAATATAAATATGTATTATATATTTATAACTTTCAACACAATGAAGTTCACATTTGCATTTTTTTTTTTACGGGAATTACAAAATATGTGATAAATACGCGATAACAAGAGTGAATTTCATAATTTTTCATTCGTCCCTTTAGTAAATTCCACCAAACATATGATATAATATACAAAATGACACACGACGTGTTAAAATTTTCCCCACTCAAGCATGAAGAAAATTCTAACTAGAGAGAACATTTCACTTTTTTTTTTTTTTTTTTTTTTTTTTTTTTTTTAAACTTAAATAGATGCTATAAATATCTAAATATTATGACTCAACTTCGTTGCGAGCAATTCAAGTTTACATTTTTTTTTTACATATTTATTATATATAATTAGTCTTTTTCATTCATTCTAGTTGTATTTTATAATATTATATATAATAATAAAATCTTTGCATTTTTTAGTGACGACTCTTATTATGTGTACATATTGGCTGCTATATAGAATGAAATCGTGGAGCTATTAATAATTTATTATTACTACGCATGTTCCTTCTTACTTCTTCAATTTTTTTTCTTCTTTTTTTCATATATATATAAGATAAAAATAGTATCATGGTGCTGTTACGTGAAAAAATTCAACAAGCTTTGTTTACGTAAAAAAAAAGTTCCAAAAGAGTGATAGAAAAATCTCACATAAACTTTTTAGTTTTAAATTTTTTTTCACCCTATCTAAAATTCTGTCGCAATTCCTTGTCGATTTTACTATGCTTTTGGGAATATAATCCTATCATTTTTTTAGGGTGAATAACAATCTTACACCTCTCTTTTGTTTAATAAAAAAACATCAGACTATGGAAAAAAAAAAGAATGTAAACAAATCGACATCTTTTATCACGTTTTTTTTTTTTTTTTTTTTTTTTTTTTTACATTAGATGCTAAATTTACATTTTATCCTATAAACACACATCCACAAAAATACTTTTTTTTTATATGCATAAATATTTTTTAAAGATTAAAAAAATCAATAATAAATAATCCACTTTTACTTCGTTCATCGTATAAATAAAATTTAAAAGCGGATTTGAAAAAAGAAAAAAAAAATGTAACATATTGAGGACACCATAACATTTATATTTTATTTTCCCCGCTAATGATTATAAAAATTTAAATAATTGGAATTCAACTCATATATATTTAATCCTATAGTGAATCAATTAATGCTAATAATTATTTCAAAGTAATACAAAATACTGCATAATATATAGTATTTAATACAATATTACAAATAATGCATTAAATCAATAATATTATAGATATTTAATCAATTGTAATAATATACATTAACTATAGAGCCTATCACATCACAGTAAATTATTATAAATTGATGCTCATTAGTAATAGTAGAAGCTTTAATAAACAGATTGTTATATGTTTATTTATTTTATCATTATTATTATATATTATTATCATAATACTAACTAAAACGCTGTAAGGGTATTGCATATTATTATTAATTTATATTGAAGAGAGAAATTAATATTAACTTATATAATACAATTTAAACACGTTTCTACAAAATCATTACTGATGCGATCAGTAATAATTATTGTTTTACAGATTTTTTTTTTCTTTTTTGAATTTAGTTAACTGCAATGTACCGAAATGAAATGAATAACCTGCAATTTTAGTGATGCTTTTCAGTCTATAGTTTTGCAGGTTTTTCATTTCCTTGCGGTATACATTATACAGTATGAAATATAATAAAACGTTACTAGAATTTTATAGAAAAAGTTCAGCTTTAAGAATTTAACTATTTAAGGTCCATGTATAGAGGAGGGATTTTTTTTTGACAAAGGTAAACTCGCAACTTTTCTTTGTATGAATTGAGATAGACGATTATATATATTATATATAATATATATATATATATATATATATATTATATAATATATATAATATATTATGATAAAGCTAAGAAGTTATGTTTACATTTTGTTGACATGCCTTGGGAGGTTTGTGACGTCACATCGTGACCTCGCGACTATCGCCTGCCTGCCCTGCCTATCTGTCTGGTCTGGTCTGGTGTTTTACTATGCTCTCATATGAGCATCGCAAAGGCATGTTGAGTGAGGTATATACGGGAGCGGCAAGTGCAATTGCAACATGCACCAAGCAGTCATTCAGAGAGAGAGATTCCAAACAACATATCGACAAGGAGGAAGTAGTATACTATTGTAAACATCGCAATAAAATTACTGTCTTGCTCTCGCAATGATATGATTTTATATAGAAAAATGGCAATATCTTGTGTAAGATTATCATGTATATAATAACATAGCCTATTATATATATATATATATATATATATATATATATATATATATATATATATATATATATATATATATATATATATTATATATATATAAGAAGTAATGATCTATTCTATTGTGTCAAAAGCTCCTCTTGCTAACAATTTTTAATCGCCTTTTTATATTTTTTGTGTGTTCTAAAATTTCAAGAATTATAGTTATTGTAGTATTTACGTTATTTCATATAAAAAATAATAATAATTTCTTTTCTAATATTTTGAATTTTTGTTACATTGAGTAGTTAAAATTCTTTTTTAATTAAAAGGATTAAAAAGAATAAATTGCTTTGAGTTTTCTTCTTTTTTATACGGTATGCAACGAATTACTGATTTGGCAATAATAAATTATTTGTTTCATAAAAAACTAGTATAGTTGACATTATTTCAATGCATCACAATTCGACAGAACGGGGTGGCATATCGATTAAAATATAGCATTTTAGCAATGGAAGCATATAATTTAACAATACCACAATTTATATACAAATATATATGAACACAATATTTTTTGGTTACTTTTAATTATAAATTAAAAATACATATATCCGATTGAACATACCAAATTAAATTATTTCACCTTTGTTACAGCTATGTGTTTTGAATGATATATTATACTGTGTATAAAAACGCGAAAAAAAAACAAACAAAAAAACGATAACAACCATTTATTAGTTATTTTAAAAGGAATAGAACACTTTGAACAAAAAAAAAACGTCAAGTATCCTAACATACCTAAATATCAACGTTAATTTGACCGAAGTCATTGATTTCTAATTTATTTTCCATTTACAAAATGTCATATGCATGTTTATGACGTCACAGCTTACTAGTCCACGCACGCGGAAACAGGCAAGCTGTGACGTCATAAACATGCAGCTGACATTTTGTGAACGTAAAATAAATTAGAAATTAATGACTCCAGCCAAATCAACGTTGATATTTAGGTATGTTAGGATACTATAGACATTTTTTTATTCAAAGTTTTCTATGCCTTTAATAACACGAAAGAACAAAGTTTTTTTTTTAATTGTTTCACGATAAATATATAATTTAAATGCGTAGCAATTTATTAAATTAGAATCATTAAGAAATTTACCACCTCATTGGATATATGTATAAAAAAAAACTGAGAATAACATTCATTAAAAATATTGCAAAAAGAAAATTAATATAATGAATAAAATCAATATTGAAATTTAAACTTCACATATATATATACGTATAAAAAAATAATGAATGAAGGGGTCGATGAGGAAATCAGAAAGACTCTTTTGCAATATCACATTTAAATATAATGAAGAAAGTAAATTTAATATCATCATTAATAATGCTTTTTTTTTTTTATTTGTTTATACATAAAAATTTAATAGATAGTAAAAGAAAGAAAACAAAAAGTTAATGATTCATTAGCAAATTAGATATTCCTTATAGTCAGTCAGAAACTTATTGATTATATAATAATAAAAAATGTGGACTGCAATATAACTAAGAAAGTTTATATAGGTACTACAGTATATTGTGTGTGCAATAATGGCACGCTAGAAAATAATAAAACTATCACCCATGGGGATTTGAAGTAACTTAAAGTTATAGACATGAGGATACACTACAATATATTTCATTATATGAAGTAGTAAAATGGTCACCATTTCTATATAATAATAGTAAATTTTATCAATAATAATTACATAAAATAGGGTAATTATTATATTAATTGTTAGGTCAAATTACTGCGAAAAAACCGGCAAATAGTATGCTTTTAATAAGAAGAGTAAATTTGTTATCTCTTATACGGGAAACTATAAAATTAAAACTTTTCAGACGTAATAAAAATAATGCATTCGACAGTGTTAGTTATATAATATACATACACTCTAAAAATTGGTGCATTACTTTAGTTACGAATACTAACTTATTTAAGATAATCACTTTTAAGTTATTATGAGCAGCTAAAATAATGCATTTTATCAAATTATCAACAATAGCTATTTTTTTTTAACTTAAAATACCTTAAAAAAAACTTAAGACAACTTCAAACAACTTAAATTAGCTATTTTTAATAACTTGCTAAAATGCATTATTTTAGCTACTCATAAAAACTTAAAAGTGTATATCTTAAATAAGTTAGTATTCGTAACTAAAGTAATGCACCAATTTTTAGAGTGTACTTTCCATTTATTTCATGGAGCAATCAACGAAAACAAAAATTGATTAGAGTATTATCGAAACTTCGCAACTACCATCTCGGTATATAAATTACGTAAAAAATAAATAACATCTTCATTTGATTAAATGTATTACAGACTCTAATAGTAAACGATTTTCATCACCAAATAAAATCATAAAAAAATAACTCTACCTAATGTTTCTCACAAAAAAGAACATAAAATCAATGAAATAAATTACAAAATCTATGTATAAAGTTCAAAGCAAAATTATTCGCTAAAGAATTTTTTTTTCTCGTCACTCGTTTTCTGTATATCAAAGTAATTTATCAGTTATCACCAGATTATACCATTAAAGTTAGTCACCAGTAAAATGTTCTCAAAAGATTTTTATTTAAACATTTAATAATGTTTTCAAAATACAATAAATAACAATTTCAAAGTATTATTTACTTTATGGAAGTTCAAATATCAATGATTCTTCTCTCTACTGTATTTGATCAATCATCTCACCATATACAAACGGAAATGAGTTTTATATGTATATATGTGTAGTGTAATGAATAAATCAGATAAATCAAAGTAAAAGATATTTATGTATATATGACAAAATATTATATGAACTTTATGGATGCGGCTGCAACATTTTATTGCTTGTTTTATTATACCATATATGGAAAAGAACGTAAATAAGTATTGAATATAAAAAAAAATTATACTACTTTTTTTAAGACATAAAAAAACTAGTATTTTTTTTTTTTTTTTACTCTTATACTCGCTACCTTATCGATGTTTATAGACATCAAAAACAAGACTTATGTAATTTTATACATATACACAGGTGCATATCACAGTAATGTTTAACGCGTGTCAATTCATTATATAAGTATTTTAAAAATTTCTACTTTTAAAACTTAAAAGTAAAATATTAATACTTTTCTTTCATAACAAATTAAATAGTTAATAGTATTTTCATTATATGCTTTCATATAACTTTACTTTAAAACAATAGAATATTATAATAATAAAGTAATTTAAAGTTTTCTATATATAGTAAAATGGAAAACTATAAATTTCTATGACGTAATCCATATGATAATATTTAATTATTAAATTATATATTGGATTTGACTACATTTTTTTTTCTCAGATTTTTTCAAAAAGAATTAAAATAAAGTGTTAAGAATAATAAATAAAGTTTAAAGAGACACGTGGTATTACTGACAGTTTTGCCTTGTGGCTGTTCCCACACGTTAATCTATTTTCTACATCTAACTAAACCACGGTGGATATACATATATATATATAAAATATATTTTTTTATTATTATGTATAGAGGAAAAAGAAAGGGGTTGTTATCATTTCAAGTTCCGCGGGCAGGCGGCGCGAAGCGGGTGTCACGACCGCCACATATTGTTTATGTCACTCCCGTTACTGAATACTAAAAAGAACAAAAAGAAAAGAAACAAAGAAGACGGGCAAAAAAAAAAAAAAAAAAAAAAAAAAAAAAAAAGATAACACATTTTAATTTAACTCTTATTCTTTTTATATAAGGCTCATCTTTTGATTTCATCAATGTGTTAACGTTTTTATAATAAACTTTGAAAAAAAAAAAATCATCCCTCATAAAAGATTTGATAACAAATTTAATAATATACGTTTTGAAAAATATTTAATTATGCAGTATCAAGATTAAAAAAAAAAGTCTGAAGTATCCAAAAATTTAAAGCTGCGAAACATTTTTAATATTTAATTAAATATTGATCCTTTTTTTTTTTTTTTCATTACCCTCTTATACAATACAGACCCTTCGAAATTAGTTTCTTGAAATACGAAAATTAGTAACTCATATAAAACCTAAAAGTTAAGGAAACTATAAAACTGTTTTTATGTTCCTATATTATTAAATTATACACTCTAAAATCTGAAGTTAGATTGAATAAGTTTTACCTGGCAATAGCAATAATATGTATCATTTTGCGAAGAACATGCAATCTACATATATGTAGATTTACAATATCATGATAACTTCCCTCGATATAATAATAGTATTATAAAAAACTGGAACTGAATAATATATTCAATATTATATATATAATTTTAACTATAAAGATTACTTTTTGATTAAAAAAATAATAACTTTAACATAAAAAAGAAGAAAAAAAAATCCGATGATTAAAATATTTTCTTCGTTTGTTCTTTGTTCTTTTTTTTTTATATGAACATCGTCTCACCGTATATTATGTAAAAAAAAAAAAAAAAAAAGAAACAGATGCATAAAGTGTTTCAAATTATTGTTTTATATTCTATGTTTAAGTATAATAAATAAGTAAAAGAGAAACGAATACGCATGTTTTTAAGCTTTAAGACTTTATAACTGTGAAGTACACACAGAAGCTTAGCATTTAAAGTATGTAAGAATTTTATTCATGTTCTCTCTTCAAGTCTTTTTTTTTTTTTTTTTTTTTTTTTTTTAAACTATGTGTTTTACTGACTTTATTTTACATGTTCTTGTTTAAGCTTTATTATTTTCATTCCTAGACTATAGTAATATAAATTTTTATTTTAATTCTTTATAATATATATTTATATTGCGTGGTTATAAAATGTAAAAATACCTGAAATACGAAAAGAATTCCTTTTTATATATAATGTTAATTATATTCTTATTTATGCTTTAGGTGTTTTTGTCATTAAAATTTTACACTATATATACTTTTTTTAAGTAATAAAATATTTATATTTATGGTATATAATGTTCATAGTTTGCCAAAAAAGACATTAGGATATAGTTTATTTGTTGCATAAATCACGAAAAAAAAAAATCGTTTGATGAGTCACAGTTACAGGGTGCTCTTTTTACTCAAAGGCTTGCGCCGTTGCGCGACGTAAAGAAGTATTTTCTCTGAAATATAAAGACAACAAACAAAAGACACTAAAAGAGCTGGAGGCATTCATAATATCTTGTCTTTGTTACAAAGATTTAAAATTTAATTCCTCAACATAAAAGCACGTATTATTCTGATGACTTCATTTTAAAAGATAATAAATAACATTAGTAGTACCATTTCTTTCTTTCATGTTAAATTTTTTTTCGTATTTTGTAAAAAAAAAAAAAAAAAAAAAAGCCTGTTAAATTAGAAATAAAAAATTCCAATAATTTGTATAATTGTCATTGTGATTCAATATACAAACCATAGACATATTTATCTGAAAAATTTTCTTGACCTGTATAGGATGAAAAACAAAACACATAGTACAATATTCATGTTTCAATGTCATTTTTAAATATAGACAAAAATGACAAATATTTTTGATTGTCAAATAAAATATTCAAGCATGTTTCAAAGTCCAAAAACATGATTTGTCTATATACATGCAAACATATAATAAAACTATACTCTGTAACACACTCCAAAAACTAGTACAGACAAAATAATACACATCAAAAGTACTCTACATAAAACACACAAATAAATGCTGCTTAATTTAAAAAAAAAAAAAAAAAAAATTTAAAAAAATAAAAAAAAAAAAAAAAAAAAAACATAAAAAAGCTAAAAATACGACATGCATTTTCTTTTTACCTCAATTTATAACTGAAAGTTTTCAAAAGAAATAAACATATAGAGATCAGTAAAGAAAAACATAAAGAAGAAAGAATAAGAAATCTCACAAGAACGTTTCATAAACAAAATTTAAATTATAATAAGAAACATGCTATTTATTTGTTTTTTCGTTAGTGTTTTTTTTTTCTTTTTCTTTTTAGAAAAATGTTATAAACCAGACATTTTTTTTCTTCTTGGCTATTTTTTTAAAATAAAATAAAAATAGCAAGAAGAAAAATAGGTACACAAACACACACACAAAGGTAAATTATTGTATATGTCATAAGTGAAATATAACATTAAAGAAACAGTGTAAAAAAAAAATTAAAAATTTTCACTTATGACATAAATACAATAAAATAGAAGCATTTGTTAAAAGGACAAGGAAAATAAAATTAGTATTAAAAATAAATAAATAATAATTAATAAATAGGATATATTTTGTTTGAAAGGTATTAAAATAATTACCTGGCATGAGATATGGTAAGTGTGGCATCACCCAATATACAGGTGCGGATCTTGCGATGCCACAATATGCAGATGGGTTAATTGTTGTTGATGTTGGGTATAAATTTAAAGGATGGCGTCTACTACTCTTCATAATATTACATTGCTTAATTCAATTTACAAGTAGTAGAATTATTATTATTATTAATAATTACAGTAACTATTAATGAAATGATAAGGGAATTGAATTGTGACATAATGTTTTATATATATATATATAATTATATATAAAAATATATAATCTTTTTCCACATAAAATAAAACACGGCACACATAAATATATATATGTAAAAAAAAAAAATTAACAAATAAAAAAGTAAATAAAAAAAGCTATACAAATAAACAACAAACACGAAATATTACAACCACGTGTGTATATATATTTTTTTGCAGTAAAAAATTAAGAAAAAAAAATCTAAAGATAATTCTTTGATTTATTTTTACGTAAATATTAATAAAGAAAAAATAAAATAAAAAACACGAAAGTCAGTAGAATTATCACTCACAATAGTTTGAGTTAACGTAGATGTCCAGATAGATTGTGTCCTATAATCCTCTTACGTATATATGGCACTTGTTATAAAAAAAAAAGAAAAAGTAAATAATTTGTAAACACGATTTTTTTTTTGTAAATTTTTTACTTTATATTATGATGACGGAGTAATAATTAAGCACGTCTGTTTGTTACACAGGTTACGTTCCAACTGAGCAAAAGCAAGTAAAGCAACACGAAGTAGTGGAAATAGAGGAAGAGAGAGAGAGAGAGGAGCGGCGTAGGGTTTTGCTTGCTATACTCATGCCATGAGCTAACACAGCACGAGCGCAGCGCTCTACTGAGTAGGGGGTGTGTACTATAACAGAAGAGAGAGAGAGAGAGAGAGAGAGAGAGAGAGAGAGAGAGAGAGAGAGTACGAAAGAGAAAAAAGAGAGGGGTAAGTAAATAGGTAGAAAGAGAGGAAACTTATCTTTTTTTTAATTTCCCCTCAAAATTTAAGGCACTCACAAAAAAAATATATATATTATATAACAAACAAGCATTATTTCTATTTATTTATTTATTTTTCTCACTTTATAATAATTGTCATACAAGTAATAAAAAAAAGTAGTGTAATGTTTACAAAGGCAACGCCCCTTTTTTCATATGAGCACCGCTATACGGTATACTACAACAGGTCAAAGAAACTTTACAAACGCGTCGACGACAGTATATGAGACAGGTGTGGTGGTGACAAAGTAAAGGAGAATGTTATATGAGAGAGAGAGAGAGGGAGGGAGTGACTGCATTCAGCCATTTATCAATCACACCTTTTTCTATATAATATACACTTCTCCTAAAATATAAACAAAGATTATAATATTTTTTTTACTTATTAGAATTTTACTTTTTTAGTGTTCTCCATGTTATGACGTCATAGAAAAGTGATATTATAGTGACCTTGTAGAATGATATAAGGTTCATTGTCATATGTCACAATCTGACAATTTTCGTCAAATGTTTTTGAGGTGAAACATCATGAATATATTGCAAATAACGGCACCTATCGACAATTCATGACAACAACATATGTGATATGACACCTACAGGGCATATCAGAAGGAAAAAGAAGAAAAAAATATTTGTAATAATAACAAAAGTGTGAATTTGTTTATTATATTATAAAATAATATTTTGTTCCTCTTTTTTTTTTTTTTTTTTTTTTTTTTTTTATGACATAAAAGCTAGACTAGACAGGAAATTAAAACATTATGAATGAAAATAATCTAGTATAATATTATAGTCATTACTTATTATTATTTAAATTATATTATAGTCATAAATTTGCAATAAAAAATATATATAGACAGAATTATATAGTTATCAATCCATCACTTATCATGAACTTTAAGTAAAATAAAAATGATAAAATGAATTTTAAAAATTATTTACAATAGTGAGAGTCCGAGGACTATAGACAGATGAGAGAGAGAAAAAAGTTTTCAACGATGTATTGTTGACTGACATGAAAAAGGGGTGATGGTTTTTGTTTTAAAAAACGATGACTGCAGATGTATTTATAGTATTTTGTATATATACGCAAGTAGGGCTTACTTCGAGGCTGCAAGATGAGTGTGAAGAGTAGAGATATGTATATTATAGAAAGCACGGCTCACTAAAAAAATAGATTTTTAGTAAACAGTTTTACCAAAAAAAAAAAGAAAAAAAAAGATAAAATATGAAGTAAGAAAAAATAAAATATATATTATATACACTTAAAAATTATTAATTGAAATGTAAAAACAGTTCATTTAAAGTTCTTTTTAAGTATATGATTAAAAGCACTTTTGTCATAAAATATTACAACAACAATTTAGCAATGTCTTTTTATTTAAAAAAATGTATTTCAGTGACTTTTTATACAAGTAGTATCAATTTTCTTTCTTTTTGTGGTAATTTGTTTTGTTTCTGTCATAAAATACTTGAAATTTATTATTTAAACTATAATTTCATTTATTATATTAAATTTTAAAATAAATTATTATTTCTACTATTGGCAAAAAAATTAAATAAAAAACAGGGAGGGGGGAGGACCGAGGTTATCGGATTAAAAAGTTCTTTAAAACTTTGCTTAAAACACGTAAAAAAATAGGTCTAGTATTTCTCATTTAAATTTCTCCGGAATTGGTGGAGTAGTTTTCTCAAAAATCGCACAGAAAACGTGTTTTTCCCCATAAGCGTAATGTTAAATTAGGGGACCCTTTAGCTTTCCCCGCGTCACCCCGCGCGCTATACCGATAAACTCCATTTTATTGAAGAGTGTTTTTAGTTTTAGTTCATATACCTAATTTATAATTAAAATTTTTGGAAAAGTAAATATTTTCAGAACTATTAGGTAAATAGCTAAATATCAATCGTAAGTGTTGACTATAGCATGCTGATATTTATAATAGATAAATAGTTTCTATAATGTAAATAAACCTTTCCTTTATCAATCTATATTAAGCAAGTTAAGTGTAAATAGTAAAATTAATTTTATGATGATATTGAAAATGCAAAAGTATTATATATAGTGTTTAGAATAGAGAAAAGGAAAAAAATCAACAAAAATAACAATTTTATTTATATAATAAAGTTGTCACCTGTCACAAAAAATTTAACACTAAATTTTATATAATTAATTATGTAGGATAATAAACAAAGCATGGCATGACTGGTTATAATCTTAATCATCTGTGCTTATAAAAAAAATAATAACAAACAAGATGAAAATTAGAACAAATATTACAATAGGGCTTTTTTTTATTGTTGTATGAGGAATATTGTATATAAGATAGGTATGTGGTATATATGGTCTCTAAGAGAGAGAGAGAGAGAGAGAGAGAGATGGACCATGGCCTACACAACAGCAAGAGAGAGGAAGAGAAGAAGAAGATGATGAAAATAGCAAAGTAGCAAGCGAGGTGAGATCACGCTGTTAGTCGCGACTTCAGCATAAAGTATATTACTCTCCCTCCCTCCCACCTACCTAAATTTACATACACATACAACAAGTGCGGACCCACCATGAGAGAGGTAGAGAGAGGGAGGGGGGGGGGGGGGGAGAAGAAGGGGTTGTCTGGGAATAGATGCAGTACAAGCACGCAATTTTTAACTATCTTAGTCGAATGCTTTCGTGTATGCTGGTTCGGTAGTTAAAAATTACATACAGCTCACCTTTTTTTACACCTTCGTTTTATTATTATTATTATTATTTTTATTTAGATTCATTAAAATAAAAAAATATATATATAAATATATAAGTCTGATGTTATATAAAGCTTTATAAATAAAACAAACATGATGTTAAAGTTATATAAAAATAAACAAATTAAAATTTATTCACATGATATAGCATATTATAAAATAAATAGGTTAAAAACACGCAAAGTTTTTTTTATTATTATTTTATATGTATGTGTATATAATATATATGTTACTAAATATAAATTGAATTTCATTTAATTATACAATTTGTTTTGAGTATTACAGTAGTTAATTAACAATTTTAAATTAAACTTATTATAGTAGATATTACATTAAACATTAATTTTTAATTTTATTATTATATATATATATTTAAATATTTAATAATCTTCTTACTTTTATAGTTCATAATTTTAATTTTTTTTAATTCTCTTTTTAAGTAATTAAATTATTTATTCTAAAAACACGCATGTTTAAAATTTGAAATTCATATATTGATTCAACAATATTCAAAATTTAATTATGTAAAGCAGTACATATTGACACATTAAATTAGAATAAGAACCTGTAATTAATGTAAATTTTATTTACAACGCATTTAGGTCAATATTTTACTTTTGCTGAATCAATAATAATAATAATAATTCGATCAATATTTTAAATAATAATAAAAACATCAACATAAAGTTTTATATTATACAGCAAGCGATGAATTTGTATTGCGGGCTATATAAACAACAGGCGTTATTTTCAATATGGCGTCCAAATTTTTTGTTAAATGAATGAACAATCTGTTATTTCATAATAAAAACAATACTTTCAAAACAAATTATAACATGAAATTTGATTTTCAAAATATAGCACGTCATTTTATATTAGATAAAGTGTATATGTGTTTGTGTGTTGTTGAGTTTAATCATACTTTTAGAACGTTTCTTTTTAATTTACTAAAATAATTACTTTATTTTTTCAACTATACATTATTCAACATCATATGTATGTATATATATATATATATATATATATATATATATATATATATATATATATATATATATATATATATATATAATATTATATATAATATTATATATAATATTATATATAAAGTTAAAATCTATGTGTATATGTATTTTGTTGCATACAAGAAACTTTTAAAAGTGAGAAAATAGAAGAAGAAAAAGAGATTAAATCAGCAATGAGATGTTATATAAGAATTCTCCTAAGGGACAGAGAGAGAGAGAGAGAGAGAACTACAACAAAACACAAAATAAAATATATTAGAATGAATAGAATGACATTTTTTCGATTAGACAAACTGACTAAAAACTTTTTAGAAGCAAAGAAATACGATAAAAATAAAACTTATGCAGAAATAAATAATTGAGTTCTTCCAAAATATAATATATAAATATAATAAGAAAATGTCTTATTTAAAACTAAATTTCATCTAAATTAGGTCAAGTAATATGATATTTTAAACCACTAACTTTTTCTTATCATTATTTTTAAAATCTAATTAATTATCAATACTTTTTAATAATGATTGATTATATATAAATATAATAAGAATAAAAATAGAGTTTTCAAAAATTTGATTGAGTTTGCTTTGCTTTGTGTGGTATAGATTACATGGCATTGTGCCAGAAATAAGAAACCTAAAAGCGTGGGTGAGAGGGCGAGAGAGGGTAGGAGATAGGTCCATCCAAACATGAGCAGACACAACGTATACTAATTGAAATGTAGCCTTCACTCTCTGTAAATTTTCTCTGTGTGATAATAACAAAAAGCATGAGATTCACATTGATTATACCGCGGAAAGAACAACAGCTGTATATTTTTCTTTCTTCATAACATAGCATAATAAAAGGGTGCCAAATATCGTTCGATAAGCTCACATTTAAGATCAGGATCTCAGAAGTTTACTAGAAGGACAACGTTAAAAAAAGGAAGAGAAGAAGAAGAAGAAAAAAAAAAAAAAAAAAAACGGTTCAATATCTAAAATAAAGTCTAAGTAATCATTTGAAGTGATGTCGTCATCAGATCAAAAAAGATAAAATCATGAGTGGATATTTTAAATGTTAAAACACTCTTACACTGCTGGACTTTCAAATTACTTATTTTCTTTATATATAGATTTAATTTAATGTGACTCAATATCATAAAGCAAGTTGTTATTAATATTTCAAGTTGTTTTTTTATATTGAACTTTTCTTTTCTTAGCAAGTACTTTCATAGTATATAGCTTTTTAAATATTTGGTCTTAGAAACAAAAACAGACGATGTTCTGATATTTTTATAAGAATGAATAAATTAATGATATCAAATAAATAATATAAATAAAAATGTCATATTTCAAATAGTTTCGTTACATAATAAAATTTCAATCTGATTGAAATATTAAAAATTTATATAAAAAAAGGGACAAAAAAAAGTTTACAAATTCTGTCATAAAATTTGTTATTGGACCCCTTTTCAATGTAGTCAATAATCCATCATCATAAGTTGAAACATTTACTATGACAGTCGATAGATGTCGCATCGTCCTAGCACCGTTAAGCACCAGTGAGCACCAAGTAGTGCACCAATGGAGGTGTGCGGTCGCAAGGGTGTCATTATTAAGTTTTTTTTTTTTGTATAGTTAGATTATAGGCTTTTAGCAAAAAAGAAGGAAAAAACAAAACAAGCATGACAAGCTAATTTATCAAGTTTCAGCATAGTTGACAAAACCATTACAATCATTTACACATATATATTTTTTTTTCAAATCTTAAAAAAAAAAATGCATTAAAAAAAAAAGTTATGTATTTTTTTTAAGTAGGGAATGTATTATAAAAAATTAGAAAAAAAATAGTGGAAATATAAAAAATAGTTTTAGACTTCCGTCGTTTGTTCCGCAATGTTAAACAAGTTTTTGTGAGTGAGTTAGGTTGAGTTTATCTTAGGTCAGGATTATTTACGACGCGTCACGACAGCAAATTTATCGTGTGGTTATATACATACGACGGTGAAACAGATTAAAATGAGATAATTCTAGCCACAGAGAGAGAGAGAGAGAGAACTAGGAGGAGTCTAGTTAGCTATATAATATACAGAGTTCACATTGATAAAAATCTTATATGCATAAATTATGGTGTATATGAGATGAATTACATCTTGATTTATATAGGTCAAATTAATATAATATAACAAATTGTTAACAAAATAAAACTATTAAAACCTAATTATGTAAGTATAACCATTTTTTTGTTTTTAATCATGGTTTCAATTTGAACCTATCACACAAAACGATTGGTACGATTTTTTTTTAGTTGAAAAACTTTACAAGTGCTCTGATTGGTTCTGATCACTTTTATGATTGAAAAAAAAAGTTGTATTTTGCAGAACGCCCTAAACTGTAATAATATTAAAAACCAATATCATACTGTTCAATTTTACTTCTCTCGGTGAGACAAAAATTCAAGCTGAAGTGTGTATATATATGCTATACACTCATACTCGTAAATAAATTATTTTTAGACCTAAGTAATTCGTAGAATCAGCGTGTAATCGTTTGCTATATTTATAATATACAAATATATTAACGTAAATTTATTTTCTGTAATTTAGTACAATAATTATTTTTTCCTATAGCTTTGCTTTGCTCTACTAAATAAAACAAGAGAAACAATTAATTAACAGTTTCAAAATTGTTATATAAAGTATAATACAATTTAATTGCCTCAAACTTTCGTCTTGTCTTAAAACTATACGTACCGAAATGAAATGAATAACTTTCAATTTTAGTGATGCATTTCAGTCTATATAGTTGTGAATTTTTTTGATTTCGTTGCGGTACAAAACGAACTTGTTATATAGGGTGTATGCGGATGACGTCATATTTATTGCGCTTGGAGGCCATACTGGAGTAGTGCATAACATTGCTCAGCATAGAGGACAAACTTCATTTAAGCAAATTTTCTTTGGGAAATTGGTTAATTTTTTGTTGTTGTTATTTTTCTCACATACTTGAGATACTAATTCAACATATTTACAGCATCAGTGCTCTCAAAAATATTACATAGTGTTTTTAAACTGGCAAAATGATTTGTTGTCCTATGCCACCCATGTTATTGAGTTATCCATCATGGCGTTGTCTTTAACATGAATGCATAGACCCTATATTTCGAAATATGAATAAGAAAAAAAAAATCACTTTTCAATAAAGTAAAAGGATATCAGTGTCAAAATTTAAATTTAATATTCTTTATACGTTATATAAAAAGAGTAGAGAGAGGATTTACGTAGTAAACGTATTTCAATAGTGTAAATTTATTAATATCAGCAAAATATGGTAATTTTAGTACGAATTGATATCCCATTTGACCCATACGTACGTCATTTCTTATCTCTTTTCTCTCTTTTTATTAACACTTTTTTTTTTTTTAACTTTTCGTCTGTGCATTAATGATATAAAACAGGTGTGAAATTTTTTGAAGGTAACTTTGAACTCTCAGACTTAAAATGTATAAATTATCTTTTACGATCACCTAAGCTTATATATGAATGTATATACATTCAGTGCACAAGATTTGGAATGTACTAAATAAAGTTCATATTTAAAAATAGGATGATATTTAAAAATAAAATGTTTCTCTGAATTAAAGATGTAGTTTAACTATATATATATAAAGCTTTTTTTTTTGTACAAACACAATTAAGAACTTAATTGACAATAAAAGGGATAGCAATGCATTTATACAACGTAGCTTTACAACAAATGCAATAAATGAATAAAAACATTTTTCATATCGAGCAATTTGCTTTGATCGTATTGATAAAACTAATTTTAATATATAATATTTTGTTGAATATACGATAACAATATTGGTTTAACAGTTTTCAACCACAATTCAATTTTTTTACCATTAAATTAGTAGAGCTTTTTTAATTTATTTTTTCATTATTATGTAAAAAAATACCAAAATGGAAAAAAAATAATCTATAAAGTGCACATTTTTTTATAGTGCCGAAAAAAAAAAACAATAAAAAAAAGTATAATTTGCCACGTGTACTCACCATTTCTATTCTCACTATCGGCAGGTTTCATTTGTATAGGATGATGCATCTGTAACAGACAAAATAAAATAAATAAATTAAAACGTTCAACATTCTTTATATATACCTGTGCTGATGATAAAAAAAAAAAAAAGTTTGGAGAGGGGTTGGAACCCTATACGTAATCCATATGAGCGTGTGCGTCATACCCATTGGGGTTTGCCATCACAAACACGAGTAATTAAGAGAAATAAGTTTCCATCATATAACATTGATAAAAAAATATATTAATTTGAATGAAAGCATCCTTTGTCATAAGGATGACATTTCTTTATAACGATTATAAAGATACATCAATTACAATCATAACTATCAAACTATGTATATATGAAAGTTTTTCATGTGCATGTAATATGTTAATAATGTTTTCAAAATATTGTGCTTCGTTATATATAAATGCGAATACGTTAATAGGCAGACGTTAAAACAATTTTTGTAAGCAACAATATTTTAATTTTATATGTATGAAATGGAGTATTTTAATTTTAAACTAAAGTAAAATGACATTATAAATGTAAAAAAATAAATGACTCAACAGATCAATTCACATCAGGACCCTTTTTTTTATTGGCTTTTATTCTATTCAGCTAACATAAAAAGCTATATTTCCTTCTTTTTTTATGTCTTTTCATATTATTTCACGTTGACACACAATTTTTTTTAACCATATATACACTCTGGCCAAAACAAGGTCGTTTCCGCCAAAAGCTGTATCCGCAGTGCTAAACCAATCAGAGAGCGTGTTACAAAACCTACTAGCCAATCACAGTTGACTTTACATTGTTAATTACACCGTATCCGCTCGAACTAGTATTGGGAGAAGTGTAGAGCGATATGATAATGAAGTTCATAATAAATATCTGAAAGTTTATGTGATGGGCTGGCGCCACCAAAAATTTTTTTTCCGCTCAATGATAAATCATGAGATGGAACTATTATACATAACATATTATGCCCCCTAACCCTTCAGTACTCTCACAAATTGGTGAGAAAGCATGTAAAATAGACAACCCGTGCTACAATTTCTATTGTATGTATAGACCTGGAATCCATGACGTCATGAATTCCTAAAGTTGCCTACTTTGCAATTATTTAACCCCAGTTTGTGAGGATACAGATGGGTTGTTTGAAATAATATGCGTATTAATGATGGTCCCATCTCATGAATTTTACGTTTTTTTGAATTAATTTTTTTAGGCCAGTATCCCTTTAAATTAAAAAAAAAAAAAAAAAAAAAAAAATTGGTGTATACTAAATACTATTGATAGTATTGATCCTTCTCTTTGCTACTCTGTAACTCATTTTAAAGGTTAAAAAAATACGTTAACGACTCTAAATGAATGAAACTTCATGTAGGTCTCATTTAAATAATTATTTTTACAACAAGTAACTATATATTATATAAACTTTTTTTTTTCTTCACGCACACGGTTGATTTATTAAATATAATTGACGTTCGACTTTTCAAGTGAAAAATGTTTAAAGAATCTTGGCAAGGAAAGCAACACCTTGCCTTGCATCTTTCAAGTCCTCTTCAATACTTTTTTTTTTCTTATACTCATCTTGAGTGACTTTTTTTGTTGTCAAACTTTTGCAGCAAGTATCTGCCAGCAAGCCAACATTTTCTAGTGTCGACTTTAGAACTTTGCAAAGTGTTTGCATGAACAATATACTCAGACATTTTATACTGCACAAAAGTACTTTAGGTACTACACAATGCTTTTCTTCTATATAAAGAAGAAAGCAACTTGATAGCTACATAATAAATAAAACACAACACAAATGAAGAAATTTTTATAAACTTACATTTTTTTTTTTTTTTTTTGCTTAGGTTAATAATTTAACCTCTTTGATCGTTCCTTGGAAATTATTATATAAATAGTAAAAAAAAAACATTAAGTGACCACAAGTTACAAAAACAAAAAACAAAAATCCTGCTGAACTTTTTTATATCTAAATTTTTAAATTTAATTAAAAACTATTCTATTCGCTTAAGGGAAAAAAAGCTGATTTAAATTGAAATTGGTTCTGAGTTGATCAATTTGGGCATCGGTTTATGCATATACACATCTTTTTACACAAATTGATACGTAAGTGCATCCTACAGCATGGATGAATGAAGCAGTTTTTGTGGGGCAAGCTGTATAATATAAGAGAGATAAAAATGCATAGAAATAAACAACTGAAAAAAAAGTGAGCAATGGCTTTTGTGTTGAAGGAATGAAATATTCCTCAGCCATTCAATCTTTTGATTTTCGGTTTTGATTATTTAAAAATAATCATAAACAATATATCATTTAAAATTTGATTCAATATAACTGAGTCGTTAATATATTTGTTTGAATACCCGATTTCAAGATTTTGACGATTTTCCACTGCTCTAAATTCAAATTATATACCATCAACATAATAATAATTTATTTTATAGTGTTCGTGTTATTTTGCGTTATAGAACAAGAAAAAAAATGACATTCACCCCCACCCAATGCTTTTTAAATAGGATGGATTGCGCACTTTTTGAACTCTAAGGGGACCGCAACAAGAAACATATAGTAATAGTAAGAAACAAAAGAATTATTCAATAATAATAAAAAAAAAAAGCATAAGTAAAATGTGCAAGGATTGTTGAAGGTGAACCAAAATGTAATTATTATTTCTTGTATGAAAAAGAAACTATATTTTTTAAAGTTTTTTTTTTTGATACGAAAAATTAAATTAATTAAAGTTTATTTTTAACAGTGTTATTTTATTGTTGGTAAAAATTTTGTTTATAGAAAATTAAGATTATACTGTATGTATGATTTTTTTTTATATAATATTAATGAAAAATATTTTAGTTGAGAGAACTCATTTACAAGTTTTAATTTGCATTGCATAGAAGAAAAGATAATATTTTGTATTAATTTATTCGATGTAACTTTTAATTAAATTTACTAAACAAACTAATTTTTATAATAAAAATAGTTTTCCATACGATGAAACATCAGTAAAATACTAAAATGCAATGTTTTTAAAAACTATAATGACAGTTAGTTATATACTGTATATTTATATATAATATTATATTATATTCTGACCAGTTAATAAAATAATAACTTCCTTTACAAAATCAAGGTTTATTTTTTAAAGCAATTCATTTTTTTACGCACTTCTTTATATATTATTTCTAACTCTGATTGAGTCACTTGTTTAAAATATAAAATATGTAAAATGTTGTTTTTTTTATTTAAAAAAAATCTTAAAGCTGATATATCATTTTAATACATTCCCTGATATTTGCCAATAAAAAACATTTAAAAAAATAAAATGCATTTCTATAAAGTATAATATATGAAATTTACTGACATTTTTGTTATATTTCTTGTACACGTAAAAATATAATAAAATTATGATGACAAAGAAGAACAAGAATAAAAATGCTAACTTTTTAAGATTATAAAATTGGAAAAAATATTTTATTTTTGGAAAAAAAAAAAAAAAAAAAAAAAGTTATTAAACGTATATAGGGAAAAAATATGTGTATAGTGATCATGCATGCTCGCTCGTGTTCACTAAATATTTCAAGTTTGATGTCAATCTATTTATTATCCCATACATTTTGTCATGGTAAGTTCTCTCTCTCTCTCTCATGGGAACCAACATGCAACCACCAACTTCATGATCAAAACAACATACATCATTCAGATCGTTAATAACACGACTTTGCAATTTTCATTTGCAATCAATACATTATAGTACCTATACGTAATGAATTTTTTTAACTAAAACAGTAGGAGAATATTCATTGTACTATGAAACTGATAAAAAAATTTTTAATTGAAAATCTGTCAATGCTCTTAATTGACAGTAATAGTGATTATTGATTTTTTATATACTATAATTTACTACTCTTTTTACATCCATTTTAATGACATGTTTAAATAGAACGTCTAAATCTAATTGCAAATTAGAGAGAGAGGATGATACTGTGAAACTACAATTCGTATTTATTTATTTCCATCAAATATTAACAAGAAAATTGATAGAAGTACTTTATTGACATTTGTTTATATAATATGTTTGCCGTTTAGTATATAATATGACGCATATTTAAATTTTAAATAAATCTTTTAACAAAACTGAAAAAACATAATATTATACTATTTTAATATTATATCCAAAGAAAAGTTGAATTATTCAATATTATCCACATGAAACTAAAATAAACAATTTTCAACATGTTCTACATATTTTTATGATAATAATTTTAAAGTGCTTCTTTTTTTTCTTGCTTCTTTTCTTTTATGATATACAAGAATATATATTTTATATTATATATATATTTTTTTATTCCCCATATATTGATCTGTAAAGTTTTTTTTATTTTTAACATAAATATTTCAAACTTCAATGTCCTCTGAACAAAACAGCACGTATGCATAGATAGTTATAAAAAAAGTTTTTAAAAACAAAGGAAATAATATAAAACAGAGGATCAGAGGATACGGTAGTTGATACGTAGATTTATATATATATATATACAGGGCCGGCTTGGGGTTCGTTGGCCCGGTCTGGCAATCTGGGAATTGGCCCGCTTATACTGGGGGGTCTGGGGGGCGCGAGCCCCCCAGCTTGCGCCGCAGGCGAAAATTTTTTTAAAAGGGGGCGTGGCACTGGTTTTTACGCTAATTTTGATTTAAATTTTTTTTTTTCACAATTTTTAAAAATAATGTGTAACACTATTATATTGAAAAATAAGTATGTAATTGAACCATGACATTATTTTGATATACTACGATCTACATGACATGACCTTCGGCCACCTTAAAAAATATATTAGACAAAAATTGATGTATGATAGAAAAAAAACTATATTGAAGGAATGATTGTTATAATGTAATGATTTAATTGAAGTATGGGGGAAAAAAAGAAACAAAGGGGGGGGGGGGGGGGGCAGAACAGGGATTTGTAAATTTATAATTATAGGAATTTATAGGTGTAGAGAACTTGAAATTTTTTCGAATGGTTTGACTTGGTTGGAAGAGCTTGATTTCAAGCTTAAATTTGAAAAAAAAAAAACGAGCCATAATTTGGGGAAATCAATATTTAGTCCAAAATTCAAAAATAAAAAAAAATTAAAAAAGCACTTGAACCTGTGTCAAAAAAAAAAAAAAAAAAAAAAGCTCATTTCTCATTATATACAACAATTTATTTTTATTTTGAAGACAAAAGTTGTAAATTATTATTATTTTTAAGTATTAACAATTGATTTTACATGCTATAGAGAATTATAAACATTGTACTGTACTAAAAAAAGTTTTTAGCCTTTTTTTTATCTTGTATTCTTTGCAAATGCTTATTTTTAACGGGTCATTTACGGGCACATCTCGAATGTTTAGAAATATATATTTAATAATAAATATATTTTTTATAAATAATTTAAATAAAATATAAATATATGAATTTAATAACTTTCCAAAATATAATATTTTATTTACATACTACTGTAGTGCAAGAAGTATTGAAAAAACGCAAATACGCAAATGATAATTAAAAAAATGATATCACTTCTTTTCAAATAATAAAAAAAGGGAGCCATTTTTCAAAGTACCTTTGAACTTTTTTTAATTGATTTTTTTTTCATCAGAACCAAAGGCACGCAAAAGCAAAGTCCCGATCCAGGAGCCCGCGGACTAACTTGTACGGCCTTATGCCTAGCTGGCCCAAGTGCATAAAAAAATTTAGTTGGTTTGCAATGATCTCAATGCTTTTTTTTTTTTTTTTTTTTTTTTTTTAGTTACAATAAAAATGCGCATTCCAAGTAATTTGTGTGCATGCATTATAGATTAAGTCATATGATACAAAATTAAAATTAAAAAAATATGCGGGCAAAGGTTTTAAAGTTTGGTTGTTTTTTCTTCTTCTTTTTCTTTCTTTTTCTTTTTTTTTTTCTGGCCCGCTTGGCCCGCAATGACGTTGGCCCGGTCTGCGATCGCAGACTTCGTCTTATGGCCAAGCCGGCCCTGTATATATATATATATATATATATATATATATATATATATATATATATATATATATATATATATATATATATATAAGATATATAAGAATCTTACACACATTTTGTGTATTGAAAACTTTTTCCCTCGAAAAATCAATTCTTACAAAATGCTCCATCCATACTGTGTATTTCCCACGGGTTAGGATTTTTTTTTTTTTTTTTAAGTAAGGCGTATAAAAAGTCAAGATTCTACTTGCATTTTTTATGAGCACACGCTTGTCAATTACGTTAAAGTACCTGAAATAGTAAAAAAAAATTCACGTATATTCTCCTATCTTAATTTAATAAGTTCGAGTATGTTTACAGCCCCAGCAAAGAGTCTAAAACATGTTCAACTGTCTGAAACGAAACTAAAAAAAATCGTTTGTAATTCATTTAACGTAATATACGATTCACCTGTAGTACGTTTATGTATAGAGAGTGTAATTTTCAGCTAAAAAGGAAAAAGAAGAAAACCAAATTTTATTCATTTTTTTCTTTTTGCAACTAACTTTTGAGAGGGAAAAAATGGAGTTTTAGGAAGTTGTGGATATTAATTAAAATGGCAAATAATACTATGTACTATAATTTGCTATATATATATATATATATATATATATATATATATATATATATATATATATATATATATATATATATATATATATATATATATATATATATATATATATATATATATATATATATATATATATATACATTGTAAGAAATGGGGCATCTTTATCTTTAATTTAAATAAAATTCAACAAAAAGAAATAAAGAAAATTATTCTACGTCTCCATCTCTCTCTTTCTCTCGCTCTCACTCTTTCTCCGTTTCTCCATGAAAGTTTTAAAAGTAAATACAATAAGTTGAACATCTGTGGTAAAATTTTAAATTTAAATTATTATTAAACAAGAAAAGTTCTTTGAAAATTATCACAAGAACTTTAAGCAATTATTTTTTCTGTTCAATATTATATAACCATTGAATTCCTATTATTTTGACCGACAAATATAAAGTTTATATAGTCCACACATCTGTCATTAGTTAATTAAAACAATAAAAAAAACGTAACCGCATTAAAACATACAATGCAAATCACTTAAAGAATGCAACTAGGAGTAATCTATTTGCAGCATTAAATAATGTACTCATTACACTTGCATAGTAAGAATATGTAAGATGGTAAGAAAAAAAAAATCTTACTTTTTTAGTATGGTGATAAAATAGACAAAAGGGGTTTTACAAAAATAAAAATAGATTTGGTATACAAGTAGTACAGTACAATGTATATGTAACAATCAATAAAGTTTAAAATGTTTTAAATAATTATATAAAAATGAACCATAATGATTTGTTTTATAGTAGTGAAGTTTTAGTTGGCAGCACATTTGAGATTCATCACTCTTTAAATAAGAAAACTTCAAAGTGTATATTACTGTATACAACAATAACATCTCTCTATAGTTCTCTCTCATCTCTCTATTCACTTAGTTAAATCAGATTGCATATGTCAACTACAGGAGGTTTAAAGTGCAATTTAAGATGACATGTACTCGCTTTTTCTCTCATAAATCATTTTTAATTCATATACCAAGTTCCAGACACAGAGACAAAGAAAAAGCGCTTTATAATAATATTCTTTGTACTGTTTCTATGAATGACCGCAAATTATAAGAACATACAAGAGAAAATTAAATATAATATATTATATATATGAAACTATATACTAAGTTATTTAATAGGTAAGTAAATATATAAATAGAAATTTTAAATACATTTTAATTCTCAAGGCAAAAATCAGTTTGATAATTAATATGTTGGATTCAATCGCATAAACATACGTATTATGCTGTACAAGTAATTGGTTTCAATTTTCTATATAGTTTGGGCTCAATAAGCTGCATATTTTTTAATTCCGGAAGTGCTTATGGAAAAGTGATTAAAGCATCTAATTTGATCCCAGTGCAAACGAGTTTTTGCTATTTATTCTGTATAAGAGTTTAATGTTTCATTTGGTCTATGTAAGTATTTTTAGTTGATTGGTTTTATGCATAAAGAGTATATTTGATTTTTTTTTTTTTTTTTTTTTTTTTAAGTTTCTGCTATTTGTAATAAAAATTGCCAGCCAATACTGATTAAAAACATACGTATACGCTCCATAAAAATGTATTTTTAACTATATTTGAATATTCACACCAAAACTTCAATATTATCCATAATAGAAATATGCGCGTGGAATTTATATGGTAAAATATATTCAATCTTGGTTGAGTGTAAGTACACGGAAAACATAAGTTAATGAAATCGTTCAGTTACATAGATGTAACTTTTCAGTACAAACCAAATAACTTGATTGAAAAAAGTTTAAACAGTAACTCATTAGTACAAACGTATAATTTCTTCAGTGGTAAGTAGTTAGGTATCTTAAAAAACTTTGTATGTATCTAAAAAATTTATTATATAACAAAAAGTCTAAATAGTAATCTTTTAGTTACTTTTTTCCGTGTAGAGCAAGTAAAATAACTATTTAAATTAAATTAAAAAAAAATTGTAAATAAATAAATAAATAACTGAAACTTCTGTTGTTGTTGAATATTAAATATTGTTAAAAAAAAATGTAATGCTCGAACCTTATCAGCTAAATTTTTGAAACTGTATAATTATTCTTGGTTTTCCTTAATATACGACCATATTTTTAATATACGACCATATTTTTTAAAATGTGAATTTAAATTAGTTCAATTAAGTTCTTTCTGTAAACTACACACAAATATTGAGCCAGCTTCGATGTTTTTTCTTTGTTAAAGACACCTGATCATGACGTCACTACCTGCTTACTACGTTTATATGGATATGGTTGATCATTGTTATTTATTTCTTTAGAACTTTAGACCTATAATACAAAGAAACGAAACTTCAAAAAAAAAAAAAAAAAAAAAAAAAATCCATTCTCAACAGCGACTCATTTTTATCGGCTCAAAAAACAAGATCAACCAATGAAGGTGTCTATTTTTTTGGGGGGCAGCCTATCGTTGTTAAGGAGCCTTTACAGAGCCTTTACAGGAGTTTACAGAGCAAACTTTAGTTTATTGTTACGTAGTATTGTATTCGTATAAAAAATTAACAATCCTCATTGTATATGAAGAAAAAACAAATTCTATTATATCTCCATGTGCAATAATACTTAAGATATTAATTACACGAAAGATAAGATATTATAAAATGAAACAAATAATTCCATAATACTGATAAGAAAACCTACACTCTGTATAAAAATAAATATTACATATACATTTTTTTGTTGTGGTAAAAATTCTCTTGTAGTTTTATATGCTATGGTTTAAAAAATAAAAATAAAAGTCAAGTCCACTTTAAATTAAAAATACTCATTAAATTGTCTTTGATTTCCCTTCCCCTCTTTTCTCTCTTATTATAAAATCAACTTGGCATGTAGACCAACAAATAACACACACGTTTACCTCAATTTATGTTTGAAAAAAAACAACAGACAAATTCTAAAGGTTTAAAAATATAAAAAAAAAAGTGAAGAGAAAATATACATGTAAAAATGTTATAAATTATTCATCGGTACATAAATATTTTGAAGTGAAGTAAATTAAATTGCAATTTACGAGTCATGTTTGCGTCAGTTGCACTTGCTAGTGCTTCACTTATATACACCATAATATACCACAAGTCTCGCAAGCTTGCATCAAAAGTATCTGGTCAACATCATGTTACTAAAAAGCAAAAGATAATGTGTGAAAAACCCTTTTTGCAACAAGCAGTATATTTATTTATATTTATAATATACATTCATACAGTTTTTTTTTTATATTAAGAACAACTTTGCGTAATACAATATTACACATTTATTCAACTTCCTGAATTATTTGTATTATTTTGCTTTCTTGTACTTTGACTTACATGTATAAATTGCTGAGAATGAAAGAAAGGAAAAAAAAAAAAAAAAAAAATGGAAGAAGAAGAAGAAGGAGAAAGAAAAAGCATTATTTATTTTATACGTTTTTATTATTATATTATTTTCGTTTTACGTTGAATCTAATTTTTTTCAAATTTGACCACAAAATTACCAATTCTAATTATGACGTCTTTTTTAACACTTCATACTTTTTTCATGTATTTATTAGATATCACTAATATTTATATATAAAAAGTATGCGATTTATATATT
Organism: Ecdyonurus torrentis; assembly: GCA_949318235.1. Lineage (NCBI taxonomy): Eukaryota > Metazoa > Arthropoda > Insecta > Ephemeroptera > Heptageniidae > Ecdyonurus > Ecdyonurus torrentis. The sequence continues at coordinate 15,956,805 of OX439130.1, read as the reverse complement.
TTTTTATTCTTTTTTTATTTGATTTTTTTGTGGTTTGATTTTTCTTTTTTCAAATACACAAACGGCATTTTTTTTTTCGTTCATTCAAACTGATTAAAATCTGAATACCTTTTTTGAAAAGTTCTGTGAAAATATTACATGCAAAGAGCAAATAAATTTTTTGCAGATAACTATAAAACTTACTCATATCAAAGGCATGTCATTTTGATGGAGGAAGATACGATGTCAAAATATGCTAAAATTAGAATGTTAAAAATAAATAACTATATCTTCCTTTTCTTTTAGTTATAACAGAGCTAACAACTTTCCATAAGTTAGCACCGTAACAGTGAAATGACTGCATGAATATCACAAAAATGATAAAAAAACAAAGAAATAAACGTAAAATATATTCTTTTGTGATAATAAAAGTTTTATCATATATATGTGGTATAGAGAAATAAGTTCATTGAACAAGAATTGATAAAATATTTTATCTTCCATTAATTAGTATTTAATTTTAAAATAGTATATATATACAAATATTTGTATTAGGTACTCACAGTTCAAAAAATAACATAAGAATTTTGGCAACTTATCAAAAATTTAATTTATTTTTTTCTTACTATATGTATGTACAGTGGCGGTCCTACGAATTTTGGGCCCGGGGACAGAAATCTGACAGGGCCCCGTCAATAGATGCGCGAAGCGCCAATAGCCCACCGCAGGTGCGATTTTTTTTTTACCACGTGACTATTTACAGGCAATTCCGTGTATAAATTCAGTATACTTGTCAGTGCAGACCAGTGCAGACAGCTTTAAGAAAAAAAAAATCAAAATATTCTTTTTATTTTATGATTTTTTTTATCATTATTTTTTAAAAACAATTAAACTTTAATTTAGAATGAAATATTTAAAAAAAAAAAAAGTATACAAAAATTCATAATGAAATATAAATTATTTTTAATTACTTTGCAGATTTAGGCAAGATTAAGCGCATGCAAAAAATGTTTTCTTCATATTCTCAAAAAGCTAAATTTTAGTTTTTTTTTTCTTCTGTTAGAAATATTTTCAAATTTCTAAAACAAAAGTGTTGGTCGCAGGGCCGGGCTGACCATAAGAGACTTACCGGGCGATCGCCCGGTGGGCCCCAGCTAATCACGTGTTTACCGGGCCCCTTGGGGCTCGAGATATAGAAATATTTAGTATAAAAACTGAAAAGAAGGAAAAAAAAAAAAAAAAAAAAAAAAGAAAGAAAGAAAGAAAGAGAGAGAGAGAACACAACACAGCATTATATAGTAGTTTGCAAATTTCAATCAATTGCCCAATCTCATGGCTTTTATCATAGAAATTTTAGTAGATTAGACTGGTGCATATCATTAATCAGCATTAATTGAATTTCAAGCAATATTTTCATATATCAATAGAAATGATTTATCTCAAAAATTAAAACAAATCGCAATGTATACTATGAAACGTATAAAAAATGGAAAGAATAATTTTTAACTAGAGGGGCCCGCTAGATTTTGGGGCCCCGAGACAACGCCTCGGCCTATAGAAGCAAAATAAAAAAATTCTAAATCCGTGGAAAAAAAGGGTAGTTGGAAAAAATAGAGAAAAAAAAATAATAAGATGAAACAAATTTTTGATCAAATTAATAAATAAACGTATAACTTTAAATTACACCAAAAAAATTAAAGCATAATTCCTATTAATAAATTTTTGGTAATATTTGTTTATTTTACCTGTTATGAATCAGGTCTCCCCTGATTCAAAATTTTAAAACAAGCTACTAAATAAAATATAATAGCTCAGCGTAGTTGCAATTTTTTATTGAGAAAAAAAAAAAAACATTTCCTAAAGTTTCAAAATATCACAACACCACAAACTTTACATTAAGGCGGGAAATCAGCTACTGCGGGATTTGACTAAAAAATTGTAAAGACAGAAAAATCTGAAATTTTGCACAGTGATACATTAGGATTAGGTATCTTCAAAAATGTAAAAATTTTAGGGGCTTACCATGCTAGATTTTTAATTATGATTTTTTGAAGTTTTAGTCCCATATTATCCTATGTTAATTTCAATAAGTAATTTCTCTCTTATCTGATGGTCACTGGTTCTGAAAATTTTATCATAGGTAGCTGTTACTGTTAACTTTCAAATGTCATCATAAAATTTATAAGTTTTTTTTTTAGATATTGAGATACAAGCCATCTAAATACAACCCTTAAATATCAGTATATTATGATTTTACCATGTACTCAAGCTCAAGTAACGTGCGATACAGTACTTTCAGAGTAAAAATTAAGACCATCTCCAAATAGGTCAAGAAATTTTAAATTAATCTTTTAGGTTTATAAGCAGCAGAAATTATTTTTTAATTAAAGTAGCTAACAAATTGATTATAATAGATATGATATTGCTCGAATAGGACTTAAAAAAATTGTTGCTAAATTAGTCTTCAAATTTTACAAAATTATATTATAACAAATACTAATTTTTTGATATTATGCAAATTTATGAATATAAATGATTATAAATATTTAAAATGTATGCAAAACTAATAAATGCCATGCACGTATCACTAAAAATTGAAAAATTCAAGCTATATAAATTGTGTTACATTCTCTCTTTTATTTTCAAAATTTCTCGAGCGGCCAGGGGGGCAAAGCCCCCCTGGACTCCCCGTAAAGGGGGCTGGGGCCCCCTTAAACCCCCCTTGCATGCGGGCCCTTTCTCTCGGGATCGCCCGCCGGGCCTTTACGTCCCAGCCCGGTCCTGGTTGGTCGTAAACCCTGGTCTCTAGCAAAAAAAAAAAAAAAAAAATGCACATATTCTATTTGAATAGCCAAAGTTGATCGTCATCAACATTTAAATGAGCAGAGGACAGGGTCAATTTGACGAATACAAATGGTGAAAATTTAGAAAGATCGAGCTAGAGTGTTTATTTATCATTGAAATTTTTTTAAAAACCAACGCACGCGGCCATAATGAGGAAGAGTAAAAAAGTTTTCAGTGTAAAATTTTATTTCAAATTCTAAAAAAGAAGACATTGTCCTGAATCGACTTATTTGCAAAATTGTAAATTTTGAGTTCATTGAGCAATTCTATTAAAATATATATATAATAATAAAATCGAAAAATGTCAACACGCAATACCTCTATGCATGCGGGCATAGGAAAAGCTACTGTAACGTCAGTTTAAGAATTTTAAAAATTAATTAATACTCAATCAGCTAAAAACTTAGAAATGTCCATATCTATCGACTTAGGACTTTGCCCTCTTTTAGAATAAAAATGCAATAAAATAACACCCTGAAATTTTTTAAGTCTTCATTATAATTCTAGTTCTATATATAGTAAGTATAGTTTATTTAACCTTTTTAAACCAGCATGGAGGCCCTTGTTTAGTAATATAAGAAAATACTGCAGTATTTTCTGACTGTAGATTTATATGCTTTAGTTTTTTTTTTTTTTTTTTTTTTTTTAACATTATAAATTTGTTCGGATAATTTGTTTGCTATAGGGATAATTTTACTAATGAAAATCATTAAAAAGTTTCATTATAAACTTCTCTCTCTCTCTCTCTCTCTCTCTCTTCTTCCTGTCTCTTAAATTCCTTTTTTTTTTTTTTTTTTTTTTTAAGCTTATTTGAAATTTTTATATGTAGGCCTCGTCCCGGGCCCCCCAAACCTAGTGGGCCCGGGGATATCCGCCCCTCAATCCCCCCTGTAGGACCGCCACTGTGTATGTACTCTGATATATATTAAAAATAAAAACAAATTAATAAACCTACATCATAGTATTTAAATATATAAAATAAACAAAGTAACACAAATACATACCCAGCACCTTGATGAAAAGTTTTATTATAATAATAAGTATGTTGAAAATTAATAAAACTAATAAATTTTTAAGGTCATATTAATTACCAAGTAAATGTGTGCTTCTTGATTTTTTTTTTTTTTTTTTTTTAAATTATTTATACGAACGAAAATCACAGTATAAATAAATCACAAGTTTTAAGACATGTGCACGGATGAACGTTAATCAGTGTTAATTAACTCCGCCGCGGTATTGTTCGAGGGCGCAAGCGGGCGGTACACGGATAACTTGGCGGGTCTTTTTGTCTCTCTCTCTCTCTCTCTCTCTCTCTCTCTCTCTCTCTCTCTCTCTCTCTCTCTCTCTCTCTCTCTCTCTCTCTCTCTCTCTCTCTCTCTCTCTCTCTCTCTCTCTCTCTCTCTCTCTCTCTCTCTCTCTCTCTCTCTCTCTCTCTCTCTTTCGTCGTAACTCCGCTCTTTTATCACTCAAACTCAAAAACACCACACGCCGCGCACACGCCACGCAATATAGTCCAAACACGAACAACCAACAGGTGCTTTTAGATTCTATATATTTCTGTTTGCTGCTGCCATCTACGGTATTTTATTCTAACTTTTATCACCAATACAATTTTCATCACAAAATATTTAAAATTTAATTGAGCATATCGTCAATCTGTTTTTAATTTTATTTCAATTTATAAAACTGGTATCTTTGGATAGCTTTTAGAATAAATTTGATTTAAATTTTTAGACAAGTTGTTGAAGTGTTTTCCTTCAATTTTAAGTGAAGTTGTCTTCTTTAATTATTTTTTTAAGCTAAGTGTGCGACATCGTGCTTTACAAAATTAAAAAAAAATGAGGTGAGAATTTAGTAAATTGCTATATAGATTGCTTGTAAAGTAAAAATACTAACAAGTAAGTTCAATAACTGATTAATTCTTTTGTTTTGTAAAGCGAACAAAATAGATTAAATTTTAAATATATGGAAAAGATTTGGTATTAATACTATAATACTGAATTTTATACTGTATATTATTATACTAATAATTAATTAATTGATTATTTAATTTTATATTCGAGAAAACTACATGTTTTTAATAATAATACGACGCACCATATCTACTGTTGCACAGTAACCATCAGGTAACCATTACCAAACGTTTCAGAACGGTTAAAAAGTTTCTCAAATTGGTACACAAATGGAACCATCAATTATATATTGAAATACATATAATTATGAAAAATTCTAATGTATTAATAACACAATATTTAAATATAAAATTATTTAAACTTGTATCACACTATGAATTCAAGAATTTGTATAAAGTTTGTCACTGACTGTACTGTTAAAAAGTTAGGTTAAATTGAGAGATCTGTAGCCTGATTTTGCCCAATAAAAGACGGAAATAAATAAATAAGCCATGCTAAATTTGTCTGATATGCATAATAATGATAATTTTTATGAATTTTTGTACGGTTGCAAAATAGTTCCGGAACCGTTCTAAACCATTATGCAACAATCTAGACCAAAATGCAACCATTTGTGCCACAGGGGATGGTATAAAAGTATGTAAGTATAATATACTTCTAGGATAATTCTACAGTATAATGGATATACTGATCACAAATTTGCATTTATATTTTTTTAGTTTAATACTCTTGACAATTTAATGTTTAATGCTCGCTTTCAAATCAGCGTTTTCAAAAATCACACACAATAATAAACAATTTTGAAAACAAAATTTTATTTTGGATAATAAAAAAACGCATTGTAATTACCCTCTTTTGCAAATATAAGAAAATTATAGATAGTAAAAAAGACATTTGAAACTTACAAGGCACAAAATTGGGGTTCATCTTCTTAATAATGTCCTTTATTATTAGAGGAGCTTATTAGAAAATTGGAGGGCTGGTGTCTAATACTTTGATGGTATACTATACTATATAGGATAAGAGAGAGAGAGAGAGAGAGAGAGAGAGAGAGAGAGAGAGAGAGAGAGAGAGAGAGAGAGAGAGAGAGAGAGAGAGAGAGAGAGAGAGAGAGAGAGAGAGAGAGAGATGAGAGAATACGTGTAAATCGATTCACTGACCTGACAAATATCGAATTACAAAGTGAACGAGCAATTTGATAAGGTCTATCGTGTATTCTTGTCACTCAAATAAAAGTCTTTCTTCCTTCCTTCCCTCTCAACACCTTTACTTTGCTCCTTGCTCCTTGCTCCTCTCTCTCTCTCTCTCTCTCTCTCTCTCTCTCTCTCTCTCTCTCTCTCTCTCTCTCTCTCTCTCTCACCATCAGTTTAACAAGGTGGACGTGATCATCTGATGTACAAGACAAGACAACAAAGTATCATCCCTAAAGATCTCGATTTGTAAACATCGTTATATCATCGTATTTTTTTTTCTTTTGTTATTTCATTTTAAAGAAGAAAAAAATTGTATTGAAAATGTGTTTTGTTCAAATGTTGGATCTAATTCCCTAAACGCTCCTATATATAATTCATAATTATTTATCATTTAAAACAATACATTGCTCAGTTACATTGGCATTACATAGTTATATACATACATACATACATACATTACGTATTTCCTGATGCACACACACACACACACACACACACACACACACACACACACACACACACACACACACACACACACACACACACACACACACACACACACACACACACACACACACACACACACACACACACACACACACACACACACACACACACACACACACACACACACACACACACACACACACACACACACACATACATATATATATATATATATATATATATATATATATATATATATATAAACAAATCATTTTACAGTTTCAATGAAAAATGAAAGACGGTATTCATTTGACATGTTAAAAAATCAATTTTGAAAATGAGCCATTGAATATATCAAGAGTCTGCTGAATTTAATATTTTATAATTATCCATAAAACTGTTATTAAATTTTAAATGTAGAATAAAAAGAATAATTCACGTATATAACATGAGTCTTTTTATTCTACATAATACTAACAAGCTGGAAGCTTCGAAGAACCTTTCCAAGTGTAAAACTGCTTTTTATGTAACTGAAATGTTACAAAGAGCAAATAATTAGAATTTATATTATGCTATAATATATAACGTAGCAAAATTGTAAATTTTCATATTTACAATTGGCATCCCAGCCAATCAAATCTTTAATTACAGTACGCAGACAATAAAAAAAATAATTATGCATAACAATGAATTTTTTTAGTGTTAAAAATGTCACTACATAAAAAGTAAAGCACGCGTTATAAAATGTTAAGAGTGCAGAAAGTGAAACAAATCGTGTTATAATGAGAGCAATTTTTTTTACTCTGTCGTTCTTAGGAATATCACAGAGAGAGAGAGAGAGAGAGAGAGAGAGAGAGAGAGAGAGAGAGAGAGAGAGAAAGTACATTCATCAGAATACGATGGGAAGAGAGAAAGGAAGGAAGGAAATTTGTCGCGAACTCGTCCAGAGTCTATTCCTTCCTGTTCATCCTTCTGCTTGACGGAATACAAGACAAGATCACGTACAATAAAATTATACATTATATGCAATCATACCTTTTGAGATATTTTATCTTTATATTATATTTTAATATAAATCTCGACCTTATTGCTATATAAATCTTCTAATACTCAGATCATAGCAAAAGCAAAAAAAAAAAAAAAAAAAAAAAAATACGTGTCCGTGTCTGCGAGCTATACATAAAACGCGAAAAAAAAAAGAGCGAGAGAGAGAGAGAGAGAGAGAAATAGAGAATACGGTGTGAGGCAACAAAAGGAACGGTGATAGAGGGATTAAACGAAAATACGACTTTATGCTCTTCACGTACGATTTGTTCAAGCATCTTACGTTGAATAATAATAATGCTCTTTTCTCAAAAGTCTATTGCCAAGAATAACAAAAAATTAAAATTTTCATCATCATCTAGAATAATAAATCGGGTGTTAAATTATACAATAATATTATTTTATAGTACTTTAGTTTGCTTTTATTCTTAATTAGATTAATTAATTTTTACATTGTTCCATTAACTCAGATTTTTTTATAGGTTCAAGAAAATTATATATACCAGATATATTTAAATAAACATTGAACAAAGTTCATGCATTTTATCAGAGTGCAAAAAAGGTAAAATTTAAATTACATTTTATGCATGCAAAAACAATGTATAGAAATGACGTTCGATTAATGACGTTATTAAAGAATGTAAAAAAAAAAAAAAAAAAAAAAAAAAAAAAAAAGGTCAATGTAGTGAAATTTAAATCCACATTATCTCTGTAAAATAGTGTATAAAACACATCTGAAGTTCATTTCAAATAAACAAAGCTACGTCAAAACGTTTTATATAGCATATAAACGTAAATCCCTTTAAAACAGTATATTATCTTTGGGTTGATTTTATTATAATAGAGTGCAATAGGATTTGAATTGCATCCCCTCATTCTCTTTTTGTATCGAATTTAAAATCTTCACGTAGTCGAAGCACGAAATGTTTTTCTTTTCGATTTTTTTTCCATCCTATACTTTTTTTTCCAATCTTGAGTCTATTTCGCTCAATTTCCAAACGCACATTCATTCCCCCTTCCATTATTATTATCCTTTCTCTCTCTCTCTCTCTCTCTCTCTCTCTCTCTCTCTCTCTCTCTCTCTCTCTCTCTCTCTCTCTCTCTCTCTCTCTCTCTCTCTCTCTCTCTCTCTCTCTCTCTCTCAAATTCAAGCTTATTTTTCCATACTATATAGATCTTATGTATCAAATTCTTTACCATAACTTTCAATCTCTGATACGTTTTGCCTGTCTGTATACGCGTAGCAATATTGTCGTACGAGAAAATGTGATTACAAAATAAATACAATTTTATGTTCTCTCTCTCTCTCTCTCTCTCTCTGTGTGTTTTAGTATTAAAATTTCCTTATTGCTTTTTCATGTTTTGTTATTGTATATATATAGGTATAGAAATAATATAAAATGTAATATTCTGTCTGTCAGCTAGTATTGATTTTATTCTAAAACATAATATACAACTGGAATACAACATAATACAAAAAAGTAATTTCAGTCATTAATTATGTATCTTGATATAGACTGACTACTGTTTACTACATAAATGTCAAGTTCTAAATAATATAACGATTCAATAAATATAGTTTTATTTGTAACTAAAATAATGCATTTGAGAAGTAACTTGGATGTATATTAAAATGATAAATGTAGTCGCAGTTTGCTTAAGTTTAAATTAGGACAGAATCAAACTTCAAGTTTTTTCTTTTCCATAAGTGGAGTATCTAGAAACCGCAGTCTATTCCAAGAGAAAATGTACACTTTTGTACTTCTACAGTATTGCGTTTGAATTCATTCATCTTTCGTTTATAATGCAACTTACCTTTGAAGCGCACTAGCCAATCACATGCGGCGTAAGAGACCACTAATTTCCTATCATTTAGTAACATTTTATATATATATATATATATATATATCATAATTTTTAATGCTGTTTGTAAACCCTGTTCTCTGCTCCTAAAACGACGATCGCCTTTGGTTATTCAAATAAAATGCGCATTTTTTGGTGCAAGAAAACAGGGTTTACGAACAGCATTATTTTTGTTAGAAGAAAGCTACTCCACTGACAAGTGAGTCCGGAAAATTTTAAATAAGGTTCTTTTACGCGTTGTAAGATAATGAAATGTTTTAAGAATATTTCATAAACGGTAATTAAATGCATAATCAAAATACAAGAAATCAAATAACACTATTAAGAGACACGTTTATCCTTATTTCAGATATATTTAAAAACTGAAAATTACTAAACAAAACTTTCCTTATAATAAGACAAACTTATTTTTAAAAAAAATATATGTAAAAATAATATCTCATGAGAATATTCATCAAATATATAATTAATGATAATAATGTATAATATAACATTAACATAATATGTATATATTTACTTACACTTAACAAAACATTAAGCTTTTATCTTTATAAAATTATCATGAGATACATTAATTTACTTATATATATATAAATATAAACTTGTTTCACATTTCAAATCCCTTAGTATAAATATATACGACGTATATTTCAAAATACATTATATAATGATAAATAATATAATATCATTTTGAATTAATAAGAAATTAAATATAAAATACTATAGACTTGGATATTATTGTATAATTGAAATAGACATATACGACATTTTAGAAAATTAATCTGTTATATATGTGTATATATATATATATATATATTTAACAAGTATAAAGTATATTATTGTGACATACACGCATACAAAACTTAAAACTTGATGACTCAAGGGACACAATAGAAGAACTTTAGAGGGCTTTTGTTGCTAGTCTTGTTGGAAACCTTTGCAAAACTCGACTCTCTCTCTCTCTCTCTCTCTCTCTCTCTCTCTCTCTCTCTCTCTCTCTCTCTCTCTCATACACGACAAAACAAGAATAATATAAACTTTGACGTCATTAAATAAGATTGTTTTCAATTGAATTGTATATATGAAAATTAATTTATTATAAAACTACATTATATATAACACACAGACATATCTGCAAAAAAAAAATCTTAAACTTTCGCATTTGTTTCAAATTTTCTTGCGTTTTCCTTTAAAAATTTATGTTAATGTGTTTTATTACTTCAAATATTTATAAATTTTTGTATACTGTAGTTAAAGATACAAGATTTTGCTTGCTTGCATTCAATACGGATTATTATAACACTTACATATTTACAACATGAGTGAAACTAAAATTCATTTGAAATTTAATAAAAATGCAGTGTTGTAGTCGATCGATCAAATTTCGATCCGATCACGATCCGATCACGATCATTTGATCGGATCGTGATCGGATCGACCCATTTTATAAAAAAATGATCGTGATCGGATTTCGATCACATTTAGGGCTGTGATCGAACGTTTTTTCGATCCGATCATCATGTTTCATACTTTAGTTTTTACAACCATATAGGTATTTTTTTCTTTCTTTTTGTCTTCTTTTTTTTTTTTCTTTTTTTCCCCTCCTTTTTTATTCATTATAATAAAGCAAAAAGTCAAAGTCCAAAATAGAAAAGAATTTAAAAGTACAGTACAGGCAGTACTCTGCTAGCAGCTGCTAGGTAGATATTGAGATGTTATCTACTTTAGCTAAAAGGTATCGCAAAACAAAACAAAGAAAGCAAAAATGAAAGAAATAAAAGAAAAATAGCAAATACCTGACTCTGAGCTATATAAGCTTTTAGGCTTTCTAGGAAAGAAATTATTATATCAATAGTGTGTCTGTGTCACCAATTTTTTTTTTTTTTTTTTTTTTGACATGACATTAAAGGCGGTAAATAAGTTTTGTTTAAAATAAATTCTTCGCGTATTATTTTGTTCATATATTCAAGTAACAGAATTTTTTTCTGCATTGAAAGATTGTGAATTTTATTTTAACACAATACATTTCTTGTATGAGTTTTAGAGGTGACTTTATAACCAATCGAAAAATTTTAAGTGCTTTTTACACTAATGATTTTTTCCACGAAATTTTGATGTATTAAAAAACCGCGGTGAGGGGAAATTTTTTCTGAAATAAACACGAGGGTGTTGCTTTGATTAGTGGGGATGAAGACACACAGTACTGTACATAGAATAATTTTTTGGACCTCCATCCAGACACCAGTAATTTGGTCTGTACGTTCTCGCAGGTGTCACGAGATAAGAAAGCAGGCAAAAGTGTACTTTTTTTTTTTTACATATTCATAAACGTTAATATATTATAATTTATAATATAAATTAAAGGATAATTTGGGTGCAATTTTTATCCGTGAAATAATAGCTTAAAAGAATTTTATCACGTAACTGGAGCTCCTAAAAAAGATAAAAGTGGGAAAGAGCTTGGTATTCAGTGTTTGTATTTATCGTGCAAAAATAAACCGAATAACGTCGTATAGCCTTGAAATCTGTTGCACTTAATCTAATAAAACATCTAAAGGTAAGAACTAACAATTATGTAACACATTTTTTATTAAAAAAAATTTAACTCGGAAATATGAATATAAAAATATTTTTAAGTATAATGTATTATTACAGTATAATTTCCTTTTTTTTTTTTTTTTTTTTTTCATTATTATTATAATTTACAAGTTCTTATATACCTACATTTATTATTGAAAACGATCAAAAATTTTCGATCAAATGATAGTCGATCAGATCGGATTGTGATCGGATAGTCTCGAGTTTTGATGATCGTGATCGAGATTGGATCGAGCTACATCTCAATTGATCGGATCGTGATCGGATCGAAAAAAGGGCGATCGACTACAACACTGTAAAAATGAAATATTAATAATAAATGCAGTCTTATTTTTATGTGTGTAATTTTAAATGAAAAATGCATACATACATTTTTTTTTAGGAAAAAGCGCAAAAATTGTATTTCTAAAGCAGTTAGAGCTTGAACTGAGAATTTTAATAAATTTTCTTTACAAAAATCAGTCATTATAAACATTATACATTTAAATATACTTAAACTATAACAGGAAAAACTCTTTATATTAGTTGATATTGATGATAATAAGAAAATTTTATACGAAAAATGTTTTTGAAGAAATAAAAATTTACAAGAAAAAGATTTCAATAATTTTTTTTTCTTGATGGAAAAATAATAATAAAATGATGATGATGTCGTTTTCTTGCAGCTCCAGCTCTAATTGTGTTTCAAAATCGCGACGGCGCGCCAACAACAAAAGCCTGCGATACGGCACGACAGTGCGACGAAGCAAAGGGGTTCATTCAGTTGCCATGGAAACGAAAAGAGAGAAAAATCTCTTTGATGAAATACACAAATAAAAGAAGCAGTGATGCCTTGATTTTTAATGACAAAATATTTTTTATGACTTTTTTTTCTCTTGTGTGTGATATATTTTCTAAAAATTAAGTAATATTGCACTTTAAACGCAATGCAATTCTCTAAAACGTTGAGAATTTATAGATGCAAGAAATTCTTAAGGTTTTTATTCAAAATATCTGCCAATGTATTCCTTTACTATCCAATGAGCCTTAAATTAAAAAAAAAAAATAACTACATTGGTCATTTATATCTCAAAAAGTAGAATGTAATATTTACAAGTAATAAAAAGAAACAACAAAATTCCTTCAAAAAACTTTTTATACGAAAATTAAAAATTAAATTAGTTATTTTATATTTTGTTAAAAAATAATTACATATATAAAAGTTTATAACATTTTTCAAGCATAACATTTTTCTCCTCATTTTCCCCACTGTTTATATTAGAATTAAATTTCTATATTCAAATTTTAACGTCACTTTCAATGATGGTTTTATATTTTTATCTCTTGTATAACAGTATAAGGAAGGGAAGTATTTTCCTTTTAAAATGCTATATTTATTCATTATATTATATGTATATATATATATAGAAAATAAAAGCTACTTATACTATACATTTTATGTATAACCTCTTTACTTTTAGCTGAAAATCAGCTTATATATTTTCTGGCAAACGCATTCACTATAACTCGTCAAAAGCATCAAAAGTCAAGCGGCTTTGTGTCTACATAAGTTAAGTAAATGGATGGAAAACGGAGAGAGAGAGAGAGAGAGAGAGAGAGAGAGAGAGAGAGAGAGAGAGAGAGAGAGAGTTGTGATGCGAAACATTATACATGTAAAAGCAAAGCACCAACTAACTAAATGCTTTTTATACCCTGCAACCTCTTCAAAGTGCATTAAATTAATACCCCCGCATGTGGTTATTTTGGCACTGTAAAAATATACTTTTATGTAAATTTAAATTTAAAAAAAAAAGTAAACTAATAATAATATATAGTAATAAAGTTATATTTATAAATTATATTTATTTTAAAAAGATGTAAAAATATTTTAAATAATAATGCTATTGAATATTAAATTACGAAAACAAAATAGTAAATATTTTTTACTAAATCTTTTTATTATTATTATTATTTTTACTTTTATATAATGTATAATTATTTACCGTAGACTTTTGCTCTTATATACAAAAGTGATATTTGAAAACTTTTGACTTTATCACAAATATGCTCTTTGAAAATTTGATCACTGATAAGTAACAGTTTTAACATTTAAAACGCCTACAGAAGACTAGATAGAAAATGTCATGAAATCAATGAGCTATAAAATTGTGAACGCTCGCTAAAAGAGAATCCAAATGAAAATATAATTATAAAGGAAAAGAACATTGAAATTTTGAAATTAAAAATAATTGAAGTACGTAAATTTTACAAATATAAATTAATTTATAAAGTTAGAAAATTACACAGGAAATACTTTAATGAAAGGTACATGATCTGAATTATAAGTTATTACCTTACGCACTTTTGAACTCACTAAAAACGACACAGTTATAAATTTTGTACGCAAAGTTTAATTATTACAGGAAAAACAACAACATGTGCTTACAATTTTCCTACATTATAAAATAGCCATATTAAATAACCATGACTCCTTAAAGTTAGACAAAAGGGTCCAAAGGTATACCTTACACTTGCTCGACGAGTATAGGGATATTCAGTTATTGATCTCTGATGAGAAGAATCTCACATTCACAGATAATCACATTATTTTCTTTCGACATTACGTGCACAGAATATCACACATTGTAATTCCAATATATTTAAATCTTAAAGCGCATTACTTCCTTTGCTATATAATTCCATAATATGCATTACAAAAAATCCAAACTCATTAAGTATAACCTTGATTTTAATTAAAATAAGATGTCATAAAAATTTAATTACAAAAAATCTTTAATATAATATATAATATATATATATAGCACAACACAAAAAATTATTCATATTCATATATTTTGCAGGGTATTTTAAAGTTTTTTTTTTTTACCGTCTTGTGTAAGTATCTGTGATAAAAAATAAATAAAAAAAAATCATTGTGGACCTTTCAGTTTATGGTTCCTATTCCTAATGATTTGATGAGAACAAATTTAAAGCCATAGACCACATAAAACAGCGTGCTTTTTAAAGAATAAACATGAAATGGAACCTTCAAAACTGATGACAATTTTTACCAGAATGTTAATGTAACCTCACGAGAGAGCGTGAAAATACTATAAAGTATACAATTTGCGTGACTAATCATGTTTCTGACGACAGAAACATGCAAAAATTAGTAAAAAATGTAGTGCGGGTCGCATAAATAGAAAATGTCTAATCACTGCTATGGAGCTACAGTTGGGTTTTGAGACAAACTAAAGTTATTTATGTAGGTCCCATCAAGTGTTTTGTGATATAAATGCTTATGTTTTCTTCTGGTCTATTCCTTTAAGAGAGAGAGAACGAAAATGTTTTTTTTTTTTTTTTTTTTTTTTTTTTTTGCTCAATGAGAAATTATACTTAAATTATACAAAACTCCAATACCAACAATACACATAATACATCTACCTCTTTAATTTAAACATTTATATAAAAAAATACTTTTATTTTATTTTCTTTATAAATCAATATTACATACTAATATAAAAATAATAATACAAATAAATGATAAATTGAAAATATAAGCTGTTAAAAAAGTTTGATATTTTATATAACGATATCGTTATAACATAAACAAAATACAAAACACAATTTACATTAAAAAACTTTTTTATTTAACTGACAGTACACTGCGTAGGGTGTATATGTATATATATATAAAACTTCTCTATAATAATGTACAAAAACGTTTAATTATAAAAACTGTGAGTACGGAGCTACATTTTTTTATTGTTGATGTTACTAACTGACGTGAGATGACAGATTAAAAAGTTAAAAACAAATGAATGTGTTCTATTTGTATTTTAAAATAATAATTATAATATTTATTATAAAATTAAATATTAATTATATTGTAGAGCTAACGATCTGTATAGTAATTTGAATAAGTTTAAAATTAAAGCTCTCTCTCTCTGTATGTCATTTATTTTCTATATAGAAGAATAAAGAAAATAAGTTGTTATTTTATAACTTATCATTGCTATTAAATAACGTTATAAAAAGAAATTTAACTCTTTCCATTTGTATAACACTGGATTTTTTTTAATTTTTTTTTTGTAAGTACATTATAATGATGTAAAGTAGATAACAGTATTGCTTTGCTTTTTATTATTTGTCTTTCAAAACCTTTCTTTAGTTTTTTTATAATATTTTAATGTAATTATTCTTGTTATGAAAAAATACAAGCGGGGTTGATAACCATCTACAATCTTGCGTCAATCGTAAAAATAAATTCTATGTTCAGAGCAAATCTGAAAAGCAAAAGGAAATAGTTTTATATATGTATAAATCTGTTAAACTAAAATAATAATAATAATATTGAAAAAAAAACTTTGTTGCTTATAGCTACATTAAAGATAAAAATAAAGAAGTTGGATTAAATCGTTGTAAATCGCATTTTTAAGATTTCAACCCTGTACAAAATAGCTGCAGTAGAAAATTTTATTTATTTCCAACAAGTAATAATAATAATAAAAATGTAACTGAAATAAAGTGTATCCATGCAATTCTTAGATCAATATTTTGTATTTAAAAATGAGTTAAAATGCATGAATATATTTTAAACGCACAGAAATGTTGGCTGTTGTTTGACTTTTATGTTACAAAAATACAACATTGAAATGAATTAGAAATCTCATAGAGTGAGAGAGACAGAGACAGACAGAGCCGAGAGAGAGAGAGAGAGAGAGAGAGAGAGAGAGAGAGAGAGAGAACAGAAAAAAATAACTTAACTGCAAGCATATTATATTTTATACATAGAATTTAAAGGTATGTATACATAATTAAAAGAGCATTAAAGTGTACAAAGAGATTAATGTACAGTAGTGCGTCTAAATGCACTATTAATTTATTTACACAAAATACTAACAAGTACTACTAGTACATACAGCTTTTAGCTTAACTTAAAACTTCACGTCATCTCTTTTACTTTACATTTTACCTACCTCACAAAACTACACTTATTATTATTTTTAATTATGCACTTCAACCTGTATAAAAGCACTAGACTTTTCAATGCAGCTTGTCATAAATATAACTATTACATCTGGAAAAGAAAAAAATGCTTTCAATTATAATTTTTAATTATATATTTAATTATAAATAAGAGTAAAATGTATAAAAAAAATATACTTTTGTACAGTATAATACTTTTTCAAACACATACATTTTTTTTTTTGTAAAATGCAGTTTTCTTTTTTTAGTTTTCTTATTATTTTATATTAAAATAGTAATTTTATTTTACGTCTAGAAAATAATAAAAATAATAATAATAATCTTTAATATGAAGATTAAATCTTTACTAGGAAGTATAAAATTATAATTATTTTTATAGATCTGTAATAAAAAGAAAGAGAGAAAAAAAAAGAAGAGATAATTACATTTTAACTGTGTTGTATGTATAATAAAATAAATTTTAATTTAACATTATTGTGTAGTCTACAATGACTTTAAAAAGTTTTTCTCTATATTTAATTGTGTGACAAGAATGCATATTAGACATAATTAGAAAAGGCGTTACTATATGCTAAAATAAACTTTAATCCTAATTTTATGTTCGTCTTAAAACAAATTGTGATTATTTCTTTACTCTGCTGTTTCAGAAAAAGGAATACGAAGAAGTAATCATTAATTTTGTTCTTAATGTTTTTAACAAAGAATGAAGATCTGTTGGAATTTTACTTTTTAGAATATGCAAACTGAAAGAAGTTAAATTAAATTTTAATTTAATTGTTATACATCGTGATAGTGAATTTTAATATATGTAAGTATACTTTTTGGCTGGCATTTTATGATTATTTGCGTATTAATTAAGTTTTATTTTTTTTATTCTTTATTAAAAGTATGTTAAATATATTATATTTATCCTGGTCACTGTCAAAGGACTCATCTGCAGTGATCAGAAATGCGAAGCATGGCGTATCTCCATCGGTTATGCCATGAAGTTCGCACTTGAGATAGGCATTTTTTCAAATTGCTGATCACTGGAGATGTGTCCTTTGAAGCGATCAGTACGATGTATTTTTGCTTATTCATTATAATAAAGAGTTTAAAGACATAACAGTTTTTGTATTACTTGATATATTTGTTCTTGATTTTTTAAATTTATATCATAGTTATTGAAAGGATCTCATTATTATAGTATTTTTTCAGCCCATGGCTTGAAAATTCATTTAATTTTACCAGTACTTACAATAATAGTCGCTAAATAGAATACATTAATAGATTGATTAAAAATTGTAGTATTATATAAAGTATACAAAAATGCAAAGGGAGAAAATAATATTGTTATCTTGTGTGGATGTTAGGCGCAATACCAATTTGCAATCTCTCTCTCTCTCTCTCTCTCTCTCTCTCTCTCTCTCTCTCTCTCTCTCTCTCTCTCTCTCTCTCTCTATCTATCTCTCTCTATTTCTTTCTTAAAACTATCGATGTTGAAATATAAATATAAGACATATATATTTATCTAAGGTATTTAATTACGTTATAAGAGAAATTTAATATGTCTTACGTTGAAATGTAACACAAATTTTAACTAAAGAAGTTGTTATTTTCTACGTGTAATTTGAGTTAAGAGGTTCATCAATAGAATGACGTTCCTGGCTGCTATACGTATATAGTCAAGTAGGCAGGCATCATGTTGAGATTTTCCACTTGCTCATTGCGAGTTGAACATTACAAGTTGTTCTTTTATAAATATATACAAAATTTTAAAATTGAAGCAGCAACAGCAGGAAAAAAAAAAAAAAAAAAAAAAAAAAAAAAAAAAAAAAGCAAGTTCATGCTTTCATTGTAAAATATCTGCAGGGTTTTATACACTTATTTAAGCAAATGAGTAGAAAAAAAAAGTAACGGCAGAAGGATTTAAAACTCGTTTTTATATAAAAATACAACACTCAATGTTATTTTATTTTCCTTCCCTTATTTTTCCTGTATTTTCAACGTAATAAATTAACGATTCACTTCACAAATCCTTTTATACTAACAACAGGTCAACATTTTTTTTAATCTTATTTTATTTATATATATATATTTTTTGTAAGCTCTTAATATTAGGTAACGAAGTTATTTTATTTTAAATCAAAGAACACAGAGATTTCATGTACTGTATCAAGTTAATGTTATATTGGAAAAATGCCAAAACAATGTACTCTACAATCTCTATAACTACTTTAGTGTTTTTATACTAACTTTGTGAGCTTATAGCTTGTAACCAATCAAAGTACGTATGTAATTTTAAGTTACGAATATGTAAACTTACAAAATTGTCGAAGATCAAGTACTGATATAGAGATGGTATTATTTTTAATCATAAAATAACAGACATAACTTTGTAATTCAATTTGTTTTTGCTATATAATTATTTACAAGTTTTTGTCATATTTATTGTGTTTTCTATAGTACTTAGCAAGTTTCAGAGCTATTCATATTTCTGTCTAGACTATATAGATATTATTGGCAATGAAAAATTCTTAAAATTTACAAAATTTAGTCTGGTATCCCTCATTTATATATTTTCTACCTCGGTGCAGTAGTTTTTTTAAGAAACGCTAAAAATATGGCCTTGTAATGTTTAAGGATAGGAAATTAAGGAAATCTAAGCTTTTACCGAGCACCTCAATGTCAACCTCAATTTCATTGGTAATTGTATTTGCCATGGTGGGCTAGATAAATGCCGCAGAAAATTAAGACTATCTGGATGGTGTAGAGTATCTGATTGTTGTAATGCCATGTTGAATTCAAACTAACCATTTGTATTTCTATGAAGAAACACAAAATTAAGTCTCAATCTTTAGATATTTTGTATTTTTAAGGCCATAGAATAATTTTACCTCCATGCAGATACTGAACACACGAGTGTGATAATTGTTTTTAAAAACTATGAAATATAAAATGCCATAATATAAATCTATCAGAGGACCACTTCAGTGGGTTTTGTACCTTATGTGGCCTCATCAAAAGCTATTATCAATCTATCTATAATATATTTTATAACTTAAAGGTTTGTTTTTATCAAGAGAATATCATTAAAAAATTAAGAGTGAGTTTTTGAATATAGTAAAATATTATCAGAATCGTATGTACACTCATTTTAAAAGATCAAAGACTTTTTTTTAAAATAATAATATTGAAAACACAAAATTTCAAACTTATTTATATAAACGAACTTACAAAGAAAAAGTAAAAATATAGATGTAATCTAAAACTAATAGACGCCTCTCTTTCTATTTAGGGTAACGTATATATAACTGAAGCCCGCTCACAATCAAGTATTTGCAGTTTAGATTACCGTGTGTGGAGCACTTTGAGCTCTACTCTAGAAGTTAGGGAGTTGCTTGCTATAGGGCACACGTGCTTACTCTACAGTGGAGTCTGCATTCTCGTGTTTTATTATCTGACTCCAATGTAAACATCACAGCAGCACGCAGACGTCACAAGCAACACGGAAGTACCTTCTCACTAAATTACTTCTACGTATTTGTTTACTTAACCAATTTATTACTTCTTCTATATATATATAGACTGAAATAAATATCATCATAATATAAATATAACAGCTAATATTTACACTTAAAATTAATTTTTAGAGCTAAAATAATTAAACCTCTCTACTTTCCTTGTGGCTTATTTTTTTTTATTTAATCCGGTTTATATACTCATTTCTATACTAAATAAATAAAGATAAAAAAAGGATTCTTTTAATACGACTTTAAATTTATAGTATCTCTGAAAATAATGCATTATGTGTAATTTGGGACAGTTTGAAGTACTTTTTTCATATTTGAAGGGTCACGAGTGCCATTCAAATGCATGATGTTGTAGTGAGGTTTTCAACAATATAGGCATAATTTAGTCAGAGTATCTGGTATCTTTTAGAGATTTTAGGGTGATAATTATTTAAGCATAAAAATCTTAATAATAAAACTTAAAAACTTACTTGTATTGTTGCATATGATGTATTATATTTACTAGTAGTATTAACTTACTAAGTAATTTTTTAAATAGCCTTATTGACAAGGATAATATGTTGCTTATAACATTGTTGCTGTAAACATTGAAAATCCATATAAAGAATTTAAATCCCTTTTTGTTGTCACAGTTAGAGAAAAATGTCATTTGCACACGAAAAAAAAAAAACTTCATAAAAGATAAAAGCCATACATATTACAACAATATATGTTATTTTAAAATAATCCAATCACTATGTATGTATATAGAGTTAGATTTACAATGGTCGAATAAGTAAATAAGTCAACTATTATTCATCAATAGTAATACTTAATGATGATGTATTCAAATTGAAAAGCTTATTTAATTATTCTGTTGATTATATATAAACTTGACTAAATAACATTAAAACCTTTATTGTATTTTCATTGTTCTCTTGTGTAAACTTTCTCTCTGTTTCTCTCTCTCTCTCTCTCTCTCTCTCTCTCTCTCTCTCTCTCTCTCTCTCTCTCTCTCATTTGCTTTCGTATTTTAACATTGATGAACAGTAAATTAAATCTATTAAATAGCATGTCAACAACATCAAAGCAAACTGTTCTATTATATTATATATGTTTAAAATCTTTACTTTTTACTATTTGGTCAGGTCTAATTTCATGTTATTGTATTTACATTAAAATATCACAATAAAAACGTTTACTCTTCTCTTGTCTTGTTTTGTTTAAAATTACAAGTTTATATATATATATATATATATATATATATATATATATATATATATATATATATATATATATATATATATATATATATATATAATTATATATATATATATATATATATTTCTAAAGAATAATAATAAAAAGTTTCATAAGTCAAGCCCAGTTTATCTCTCTTTCTTTTACTAAAGCTTCCAAGTTTTATAAAAAAATATAATTCTTTAAAGTTTAAACCTAATTAAATAAATAAATTAACAATGTAAAGGCAGTAAATTTGGTTTTTTGATAACAGAGTAAAAGCAGATATATACAAGACAGGACCAACAGATAAAAAAATACTTTGCTCTGTATTTGATTTCAACGAAGCTAATTTTTTAATTCATTGAAATTAAATATTTTTTTGAAGAAATAATTTATATAAATTCAACTTCATATCTACAGCAATAATCGCAACCATATTTTTTGTTACAAAACACAATTACTGTGGAAGTGACTGTTTTGATATATTTAAATAAAAATTTATTAGCGAGTTAATAGTTTGATTTCAGAACTAAAATATAGAAACATACAAGAGAAAAACACTACTATCTATATTTTAAAACTTAAATGGATACTGGTCTCAAAAATTAAATTAAAAATTAAAAACTCTTCCATACCTTCAGAAACTAGGGTTAAAAAATTGTAAATTTAACAACTTTAGATATGCATGACGTCATGAATTCTGGGTTTACAATAGAAATTGTAGCGCAGGTTGCCTACTTTAAAAGTTTTCTCCACAGGTTATGAAAGGGTTTAAATGGGACACAATATGTGTATGTATAATAGTCTTATCTCATGATTTATTATTTAAAGTTTTTATTATTATGTGCTCTTTTATTTCTTCTCTTGTAACAGCAACACCGGAATCCTATACTTGATTATCAAGGTGACGGTGAGAATATTCCAGTACTAAAATTATCCAATAGAAACTGTAGGTGGCAAAAAGAGGGATCACAAACTAAGCACTTTTCGCATGATGTTAGTTGTGTCATGAACTGCAGCTTTCTGCCTGTCATTATTATTATTATTTGAAGCCAGTACCACTTTAACTAGTTATTTCAGATTTACTTCATTTTTTTGTTATATTATACTGTATAGTTTACGTAGTTGATAGCAATTCAGCGTGTTATGATATGATAAAGTTTTTAAATAAATGAAGTGTATAATATGCTGATGACGTCATATAGTGTTGTTCTATTTGTCTATCAGATCTGAAGATAACTTTTGGTATTATGTATATATCTCGGACAAACATTAAATTTCGTGATACCGCACCCACTAGAAAGCTAATCACCTACAACAACACCATCAATCAAGTTTATACGTATACTGTCACTCAAAAAAAAAAAAAAAATTGTGTCCCTTGGTTGCACCGATGGTAAAACATTACTTTACTACCCACGCTTCATGTTTAGACATTCATGACTTGATCATTTTACAATGTCAAAATTTTATTAGATTAAAATTATATAGCAATAAAATGTCATGCTTTTTTTTTTTCCTAAATGTATTATTATAAGCAAATATAATGAAACACTTTTTGTATATGAATATATTATATAAATATTTTTACTCTATATCATAATGTATAATGCGGTATTTGTTAATTTACTTTTTGTTTATTTAACAACTTGCTATCTTCTCTACAGCTAACACGATGTGTTTTTACTATGATTAAATTTACATTTTTAAATTTTCATTTAAATAGGAATATGTTTGGAATTTTAAAGGCTATGAATATAAAAAAGCGTTAATTTTTAGTTTAATATTGATTAAATCGATTTTGTGAAGAAAACAATAGACATTCTTTAATAAAAGAGTAAAACAAGGCATCTAAAGAACGATTTTATAAAATTTACGTATTTTTTTGTTACAAACATCTAATTAAACAAGTAAGTAAACATTCAATAAAATTTTCACTTTACTACAGTACTTAAAAAAAAAAAGAAAAAGAAAGAAAAAAAAAAAAAAAAAAGAACAAGAAAAAGAAAAGAAAAGACAATGGTGAATTTTTAACTGTATTTACGAGTTGCAAAAAAAGTAATTTGTAAAATTCTCGTTCAATTTCTTTTATTATTGAAGAAAATGAAAGGGCAGAAAAAAACTTCTTTGTTCAGATCTTAAATTGCTTTTCGTGAAAAGACTTATAATTATTGAATTACATTTTTAAATTATACAATTTACTTAATATAGAAACAATAAAAATAATAGATAGAAATTTTTTCATGTACTGTAATGTACATAAATTTACATTTTACTGTTGTTATATATATATATATATATATATATATATATATATATATATATATATATATATATATATATATATATATATATATATATATATATATATATATATATATATATAAAATAAAAAATAGTGTTCATAATTTTGACTTTCTGACTACGAAATTCCAAAATTTCTCAAAAATCGATTGATAAAATTCGGTACTGTAATCATTTGAATTCTAAAAATAGACACCGACCGCCACTGATATATATTATATATATATATATATATATATATATATATATATATATATATATATATATATATATATATATATATATATATATATATATATATATATATATATATATATAAATTTTAATACCTTGTTGAGAAGTGTGTTATTTTAAATTAAATATTTTTGACAAAATTAAATCAATCAGTATGTCAAAAATCCATTAATGGTAGTAAATTAAAAAATAACTATCGAAGAGAATGTTTAGACGGTAATAAATGAATGAAATAAACAATAGTATGATTTAAATTAGTAGCAACGTTGGTATACTATTTGTTTCTGATATAAATCAAGCATTATATTACATTGTGTGTGTGTGTGTGTGTGGGAGGGAGGGAGGATGGGAGAGAGAGAGAGAGAGAGAGAGAGAGAGAGAGAGAGAGAGGGAGAGAACTGAGTGTTAATACCTACATTAGCTATATACGAATATACACAACGTATAATGTATTGCAATGATGGAGGTTTTTGTGGAGTAGGAAGTTTGGGTGGGAGGGATTGGGGAAGAGGTAGAAAGACTAATGAGACGTGATATATTGGCTTGATTCAATTACCTAATTAAAACTTGCTCCTCATTGTTTCACAGTTTGCGATATTTGATCCCTCTCTCTCTCTCTCTCTCTCTCTCTAAATATATAAAGCACTAAAATCACCCCCTTTGCATGCAAACTAATTGAAGCCCACAAAATAGAGCCAATTTAAAAACATACAGTATACTCTTTTTTTTAATAATACCATAGTAATCCTGATATATTGAATACCGTTATTAATATTTTTTTTTAACATAATATACAAAATATATTTTAGATCCCCTATTTTATTTTTACAATATAGAATATGTATTTTTATAATGATAAAATCAATAAATAATAATTTTGTATTTTAGTACTTTCATCCTAAATTACATGGTAAATAAATATATTAATATGATATGCTTAATATTTAAACTTATTAGTTTAATATTGTATTAAAGTATTAATCAATCAATTTTATAATTGACAATTTAGCTTATATTACTATAATTTGTGATGTTAAAACGCACATATTGTACAACAACAAAAAACACAATTTTCATTTTTTTTCTACACTTTCCTTAATTCAAATACTAAAACATGTATCCTAAGTTTTTTAAAAATAGATACATTGAAGCACAAGAAAAAATAAAATAAAAAAATAGAGTAACAAATTTAGTGTGTCTACAAAAATTATAATAAAAGTAATTTTTATTAATTTTATTACATAACACGTACAGTATTGTATATTACGTAAGCTATAAAATATAATTACCGTTGTTACATGTTGTATTTTGAATATGTAAAATTATATTACTCTCTACTACATGCAGTGTACAGTAAAAATAACACGTACATGAGAGAGAGAGAGAGAGAGAGAGAGAGTGTGAGAGAAAAAATAATCGTTATAATTTGAACATGTGCAAGAGAAAAAGTATTATATATATATATATATATATATATATAATAGTATGTAGAAAGTATTTTGTCACAAAAAAAGTATTAAACCGTATAAACAATCAAGATCAAGTTGGCGCCAATATTATTTATAGTATTAAAATTTCTTGTATTTTAAGTGAGTGAGAAAGAGAAAGAGAGAGAGAGAGAGAGAGAGAGAGAGAGAGAGAGAGAGAGAGAGAGAGAGAGAGAGAGAGAGAGAGAGAGAGAGAGAGAGAGAGAGACTTAATAAGTGTGTGGTGGTATAATATAGTAGTTACGTTAAAAAAACTCACTGTTTCGCATTTTTTTCTTTTGTTTTTTTATGTATTGTTTTTCTCGTGCCAAAAACAAGAGTGTGTGTGAGAGAGAGAGAGAGAGAGGAAAAAAAAAGAAGTAGTAGAGAAAAACATAAGGATTCACATCATACGGTGTATATGTGTGTGTAATACTATGAAGAGCACATAACAAGACTATAGACATTAGAATGTAGACTATAGTATAATATACTATTAATAATAAAACACATAGAGAAAATTTAACACACACACACACACACACTTACTTTCAAAGTGGTAAATGAAGAGTAACGAAAAGAAACAAGACATTTAAGCAAAAGGTGTACTAATGTGAAAAGACTACTTTTTTGTTAAGTATTTTTGTCATCTTAAAAAATTAGCTTAATTAATATAAAATTAACATGTTATAATATAGAGGGCATCTTAGTACAGAGATATATATAATTGATTTTTTGAGGGTTTCAATTCGATTGAAGTGTGTTAAAAATCTTTTTCCTTTTTCTTTTTTTTTTAAATTATGCAACATGCTAAAAATAATTACTAAAGAACCAAATAATAATTTAATAAACAACTCCCGAGGTATCTTGAAACAAAGACTACTTTTGAGACGTAATAAAATATACTGTTATGACCAGTTCTCTCGTATTGTAAAATTTATTTTACAAATCCATGCCACACTCATGTTTAAAGATAAACAGCTGTGTAGTGTTGAATATCAACTCGCAATATCAACAACTTAAATAAACAGCAGCTACAAATTCATTATGCTAGATGGATGCAACACAATGTAAGATGAACATTTAAGAAATGCATAGTCAAGTTAGTTAGGGTGGTAGTTGGTGTAATAAACGACAAGAAGACAGATTTTCCACGGGCCACGCCGACAATGTCACGGTGTGTTTCTGAACGAGTGCCAAGAAAAAAAAAAAAAATCTCAGTGGTCGAGCCTCCTTTCTTCTCTTCCCTTGTCTAAACCGAAATACTCGACGTCGCATTCCATAGAACCAGTAGCCCCGCTATACAGAGTGAGAAAGACAAAACGCTTCTAGCATGCATTGTCTTAGCCAGCCAGCCTCCTAACACTTCTTTACTGACTCATCTGCACCAAAATGTTACTATCACACACACACACCGGATGTGTAAAATATATAAAAACCTTGGCACTATGACCTCAAGGCAATTTGCCATGATACAAAATTACAATGAGTAGAATAAAGAAAAATATTATTATTATACTGTTAACATATTAACCAATCATTTAAGTTATTAATTTTTTTTTCATTAAAATACGTTGCCTTCGTTAGCCCATAAAATTTTGTAAGGTATGCAACCAGAGCAACATAACTGACCAACAATTTGCCTAACTTTCAGGATGAAAAGACAGTGCAATCACCCATGGGAACATTGTTTTTTTTTTTTCATATTCCGCTGTACAATAAATATAGAAGAGTGAAAACTCATCAGAGAAAAGGATAATAGTAGAACATTAACAGCATAACAAAAGAAAATATTACAATGTAGAATGCTCTACCGTTTTAACTTTCAAAAACTCATTAGAAGATTGACGAATAAAAATGTTTGAAACTTGCACTACCATACACTTTAGTTTCATAAACAAAGCAATGAAAATAAAGTGAATCTTCATGTTACGTTTATTTTAGCAAAAAAAAAAAAAAAAAAAAAAAAAGAAGAAAAAAAAAAAAGAAAAAAAAAAAAAAAAAAAAAAAAAAAAAAAAAAAAAAAAAAAGGACTTTGTAAGCTTCTTTTATGGGTTAGAAATAATACTTTTGTTAGGTACTCACCCCAGTCAACGTCTTAATATTATGCAACGCATTCTGAGCATCAAGAGCTGCCTTTCTTGTGTAGAAAGTGACGAAACAGCAACCTGCAACACACACAATCATACAAATCATTAGTTATTTGTCACTTTATATATAACAAAGTAGCATTAGTTTTAGAATGATGGACACAAAGATAAATATATGTTGGAAATAATTGACTGGCCAAAGAAAATTATTTTAGATTAATTATAAAATGGATTCATTAAGCTCTACTATTGCGCAATGATTTTTAAATTAGTATAAAATCTTGTTTTTTACGTTGACGATGTAATTCAAAATGCCAATGAAATTCTAATAATTGTAATCTAATTAACTCAATATAAATTTTATTTATATAATAACTGAGACTTTTATTTACAGTTCAATAATAAGTAAGTATAATCAAAAAATAAAATATGTATGATTTCATTAATGATTACAATTTTTAAAGTTATATTTCAAATGATTTTCTCATTTTCCTAACATTTATTAAAATTTATAAATATCTTAAACGTCAAACTTGTAATTTAATCTTATTAAATAATATTTTATATCAAAATATTTACATTATAAATTTTCCACGTCAATAAAGCAAGAAATAACTGATTGGAACTTCACTTTATTATTCTTACTAATGTCCTATCATGCAAAAAAAAAAAAAAAAAAAAAAAAAAAAAATCTTCAAAGAAATTTCCAATTGATTTCTTATATTTAATAAGCTCATTAAAATAATACTACCTTCTTGAAATGACATTTTTTTTAGTCTAAAAGGAAATTGCCATGTTTTTTTTCTTTGAAATAAGATAACAAGTAAAAAAAGAAAGTCCTATATATTGAAATATTCTCATAAAATTTTGTAATATATTAATAATATTTACCATGTTCTCTTTGTTTATATAATTTTCAAGAGTATCAAAGTTTACCGTAAGATGGAAGCAGTGTTAACAGTTGTAAGGTGGAAGTTGGTATACCAATCAATTTAGCAAAGGGAGTAACGCGGCCCATTAAATCTTAGCCACAACCTACACCCCATAAGCTTTTTGCTTGACGCTCGCGCACGCTTTACTAAAACGTGGTCAGCATGTACAAGTTAAGATTCTCTTGCCTCTCTCTTTATTTTACTTTCTTTCTTCCGCCAGACGTTTCGACCTTATACCGTACCATATACTAATTAATCAAAACAAAACTTTAAAATCATTGTCTTTTCTTTCTCTTTTAAAATTTTCATCATTTTAATTAAAATATAAATAAAGGCTAAGATTTTATATTGTTATGCGTATCAAGTTTTTCTAGTCTACTGAAAGAAAGGCATTTAAAGTTACAGTCAAATGTTTAGAGTAAATATTTTTTCGAAGTTTGTTTTTTCTTCAATTTTTGTATATTTGACAATACTGATGACAGGTATGATTACATTGTCTAAACATTATTCTAGTTTAAACTAGAACCAATGTATGTATTAATCTACCTTAAAACCTACATCTTCATTCAATAATACTTTTACTTTAAACTGTTCCTTTATACAGAGTTGAAAACAAAATGTTGAAGGCATATTACGTTATTTCTAATCAATACATATTATGTTTCTATTTTGTATTAAGAAAATTTTATTCAAAAGAAAACAAATACAAAAAAAATAGATTTAAAGATATCAAACGAAGAAAAACGTAAAATTTTGCAAGAACGAATATAGAAAAAACTGAAAAAAAAAAAAAAAAAAAAAAAAAAAAACGAGCTGTGATATTTCAACATCCATCATAAAAAGATATGAGTCAGCAATGAAATGAAGTAATAAATTTTACACTATTATTTTACCGTGTTGATTAAAATGTTAAAAAAAAATCCTGTTATGAATGCCAAAAATATTTTTTTTATATATAATGTACCATACGTTTCTTTTTTTTTTCTATAAGTATAAAAAATTATTAAACATGTGTATGAGTTATAGATGTATTTAGAATACCTAGCATACAAAATAAAAATAAAAAATAAGCCCCTCTCGACAAATCTTTTGATCGTGAATCAAAATAGCACACACATACAATATTTTTTATTTTCATGTAGTTTATATTAATGTTCCATTAAATACTGTTTAGTTTCGTTTGATTTTTCTTTGTACACAAACATTTTCCATGTACATGATATTATTTTTCATATGTATGTATATATTTTTTTTAAAGACGTGCCAAAATTGTTATTATTTATATGTTCTAGTGTGTATTATTTTTGTTATGACAAACACGAAAAATGTTGATAACTGCACTCATAGGAACATGTAACTGTCCTTCATATAAGTAGCCCCTGGCGAGATAACTGAGAACCATGCAACCACTACTAACATACATTTTGTGTGGTGAGGTATATCACAACTTTATTTAAGCTTTTATATTTTACGTATGCACAACATATATACACACATACACTCTCTGTTTACCTGCTTGTTTTTATTTTTTTTAGTTGTTTTTATAAACTTTTGTTTAAAAAAAGGATTGTTTTTACGTATATGCCAACATCTGTATATAAAATGTTAAAAGATTAAAATGTTATTGCAATATATATATATATATATATATATATATATATATATATATAATTTTTAATAATATCATTAGTTTCTTTCAATGGACAATTCAATATAAAAAATAATTCCTTCTTTGTTTTTTTCTCCTTTTCATTTTCTTCTTGATTCAATTAGTTGAGCTGTATTAAAGTAAGAGATGTCATTCGCGAGAGATGATGCTATAAAAAAAGTATATATATATATATATATATATATATATATATATATATATATATATATATATATATATATATATATATATATATATATACGACTGAGTAAGGGGTGGGAGTCTTTTCGTTGTAGTTTTTACTACCGAATAGCTTAGCCACAACACGTCGAGGAGATATACAGAGGGGAGAAAAGGATGGATAATGTTTTCGTTCATTTTGGGTCCAGCTCAAAAAGGTACACGAGAGAGAGAGAGAGAGAGAGAGAGAGAGAGAGAGAGAGAGAGAGAGAGAGAGAGAGAGAGAGAGAGAGAGAGAGAGAGAGAGAGAGAGAGAGAGAGAGAGAGAGAGAGAGAGAGGAAAAAAAGTAATTCACGTGAAAGCAAAGAACGATGACATAAAGAAAATTTCACCAAGGGCAAAAATTGACTTCGTGCCTTTATATACTTAATTATCTCAGCTTGTTTTCTATCGTACATTTTTTTTATATTAATTGATTTTTTTTATATATAGATGTGGATCTAAACGTCTTATATGATTTAATACAATTGAATTTGACATTTTTTTTTAATGCTTATAACTTTTTTTTTTTATTAAACCAACTTATTACAATTGTAGTAGATTACAAATGTAGATTTCATTTTCTTTATAATGGATACTGTGTCTATTCTCATATAGCTTTCTTATAAATGACAAAGATTTTTTGTTTACTATAATAAGCAATTGAAATTGCTGTAAAATAAATACCATAAAATTAATTAAATCCAATATTTATTAGGGCTTATTCTTTGTTACAATCAATAAAAACTTAATAAATAATAGTTATGATTATTGATCAGTTTGTTTTTGTGAGTATATTAGATACCATTAATTTCTTTACTTCTATAGTGGTTTTTTCTTACGTTTTATGACCCTAATACTAACATACATAATACATACACATACAGGTTAGATAGGGGTCTTCCTGTATACTTATATCAAATCCTGAGTCATATTGAAAAAAAAAGGAGGAAAAACACTTTTTGTGTTTCATATATGAGGGGGTGGAGAATTGACAATAAAAGTGAATTTACCCTATGTTCTAAGTCTTTTCGTACTAACAAGCAAGACCTTTGCCATCTGAGAGAGAGAGAGAGAGAGAGAGAGAGAGAGAGAGAGAGAGAGAGAGAGAGAGAGAGAGAGAGAGAGAGAGAGAGAGAGAGAGAGAGAGAGAGAGAGAGAGAGCAAAGTGAGGATCTTTAAGTAATTACAGAAACTTTTCTCCTTTTTTTCTCTCTCTTTCTTTCTAAGAAGGGGAAAAACTTAGACTGCAAACTTCTTTCTTTTTTTTTCCAAACATGTTCAAAAATCTAATTCATTAGAATATAGCCTCACAGCTTTTATTTTTTAGCTTTTATGTTAACAAAACATTCAAGAATTATACAGAAAAATCTCTTTAGTACACCTCGTTTTTTTTTTTTTTTTTTTTTTTTCTTTTTCGTCATTATTATCTTTTCTATACTTCGTTTGTAGACATCAAAGATATTTTTTGTTCAAAAGAGAAAAAAAAATGTGAACTTTTAAATAATTGAATTTTTATTAATAATAAATCCTTTCAATTTATAGAATAATAAAAAAATCAAACATAAAATATATATTTTTATAAATTCTCAACTTAAAGTGTATTCAAGTGCTTTTGCAGAGCAAACATTTGTAATATTTTCGTGAAGAATTTAATACTTTATTTCAACACTAATTTGAACGTCATTGTTAACCCCCCTATTATCTTTTGTTTTTTCATTTTGAGAAAAGCCTACATTCATTCTCACATATTATAATAGATTCAGATATTTTTGTTTATAATCAATTAATAAAAAGATATGATTTTTTTAATTGAAATGTAAAGTTATTAAAGCAATCTTATTATTTAATATTTTCACTATTTTACGTGTTGAAAAAGTTTCCATTCAAACTTGTATGTGTACTTTTATGTGTGTGTGTATTATATATTATTATATAAAACTTTATACTGTACATAGTAAACACATATATATTTTCTTTTTAGAAAATATGAAATACAATTTTCTAAAAAGCATTGCATATATGAAGGATTTGAATATACTAGTATTTTAAGTTACCGTAAATAAAAATGCATAGCGTATATTGAGGCTATATAAGATATATACTATAAATATATACTTTTGTATAGAGAAAATACATTCAAGTTGCGGATATGAAAAGCATTTTGGAAAAAAAAAAAAAAAAAAAAAAAAAACTTATTCGATATAAATTTATTATCTTCGTGAGAGTGGGCACGTGTTATACTCTACTTTATAAAAAAAAATGCATTTTTTTCTTCTTATTTCTTTCTTTTCTTCATATCTTCTAAGGCAAAAGTACATGAGTAGAATAATACACACAACACACATACGTATATTCGATATTTAAATATTGTATATTTCAATGACGTGAAAATAAGAATACAAAATACTTGTTATTAAAGATAGTCAGAATGAATACATATGGTACGAATGTATGAAAATGTCCAGATATATAAAAAAAAGTCAATATCAAAAGAAACTTTTCATTTATTTGAATAAGGAAAATTTACTTTGCTTAGTAATAACTTTTATTATTTACCTAGTATTGAAAAGTAAATTTCATTAGGTATTTCAAAATGGAAATACAGTAATAATTTTAATGTTGATAAATACAAATAAAGTGATATTTATATTAAAATTATTGGGAGGAAATACAAAGTAAAATAATATGTCTATTTTATACTTCAATACTTTGACAAAGAAAAACGACAACCATGAAATGAAATCTTTGTTTAATTTAGTATTATACAATTAATTATTCTTGGGTTTCATGAGAGCTTAAAATTACTATAAAGTGCTAAATATTTTGTGATAATTGCATATTATTGAATTTTGGTATTAAGGATGGGAATATCTCATCAATCATCATCATCAGAGAGAGAGAGAGAGAGAGAGAGAGAGAGAGAGAAAGAGAGGTATAGAATGAAATACTGTTCCACTATTTCTAATCAGTGCTCAAATTAAGAGTTTAATGAACGTAAACTAGGAAGTTAAAAGTAAAAATCAACAGTCCAATGAAGTAACTTTTTTTTTTTTTTTTTTTTTTTTTTACTGTCACGATTTTGTTTGACGAACGTGCAAAATTAAATACAAAGAAAAAAATTATTCTGGTCTAGAGATTCATTTAAATTGTTTTAATAATTTACTTTTATGTTAAAGTTGCACTGAAGCAATAAAAAAAATCTGGTTGACGTTTCACATCCATTCTAATGATCTCATATATAATGAATAATAATAAAATTATTTACTATTGATCTAATATTATAAGGTCATACTATTTAATGTGAATAACACACTCTAAGTTACTTTAAATATTATTTCATAAAAATGGAAAATAAATAATATGCCTTTAAATTATTAACAACAGCTTTTTTTTTTCTTTATAAAAATGTGTTAAAGAACATATTATGCAGCTCACTTAATAATTAAATGTAATTCAACTGTAACATTATTATATGTACTTTTGATCGAGAGAAAATTAAATACCTAAAACTTAAGTGGACCACCGAGCAAACACCTAAATTACTGGGCTCTGAGATTCAATGAGACACATATTTTTTTTCATCTCAGTTTCAACCGGGTAGTTAAACCTAAACTATTTTTAATAGGTTGTATCTAGCATCATAAGCGATAAAATTATATTGCTAAATACTGTTTGCTATCAAAATTTGAATATCATACCAAACCCCTGATTTGTCATGTATAAATAACAACAATCACACTCTAATAAATAATGATAATTTAATAATTTTTTTTTCAAGGATACTTTTCCTATTTACTATATATATATATTGCAAAGGAATATATTCATTGAAGCATAAATTACGTTTTCTTTTATCTGTATTTGTGTGTAACACAATTTCATGAATTTGAAATCAAACAAGTAAGGACAAAGTGGTTTGTATATATATGGTAATGTATCACATGTAATATACTTGAGATGCACAGCGAGTGCAGTAGAATGTAAACTGACGACTAGAGATAATGTGCAATTATATTACACTTCACTTTATATACCACCTTGACTTCTTCTCTTTACTACACTTGAACGTTACTATACATAATGTAGAATTACAAGAGAGAGAGAGAGAGAGAGAGAGAGAGAGAGAGAGAACATTAATTTTATTACACTCTGTGATATCTTGTCATAAAATATAATCATTCAATGTAACGCGGTTATGCATTTAAATCGTATTTATCTGCGTTGTATGTATATTCAATTTTTTTTATTACATTCATTTACATTTTTAATGGATTTTTGGTAATGACGTAATGACTTAAGCTTTTTTTTATTGAAGCTATTTTTTAGCATATTGAATGTCAATGTGTGTGGAAAACTAAAAAGTTTTATTGGCTCGGGTTGCAGTTTAATCAAACCCTAGTTAGATATCACAGAAGAATTTATTGTTTTTTTCTTCTTCTTTGACATTCAAATTATAAGAATTTTTGTTACTTCGATCGAAGATGGAAAAAAAAATTAATAAAACAGCAGGATTTGGAGTTTTGTAATGAAAGCATTTGTCAAAGGAGATTTATATGTTTAAATTGGAAGAAAACATAAATCCATGCGTTTGAAATGAAAATATAGCGAGTTATAGAGGAAGGGATAGAGCTAAGGGAGTAAGCATATTTGAGGGAAGGTAAAGATTTAAGTTGACATCTGAAGAAGGTGGTCTTGATATTAATTGTATGACCCCGCGCGAGTTGCCAAGGAAGGAGCGGGCGACCACGTCTTGTTAGGGAGGACGATGACGTGCTCCAGATTTCCCATGAGATACTGCCCGACTAATCACCCCAGCTAAGAAACTGGCCAGACCTGATTGGGTAGCAATTCTCAGGCGTAATAGCGTCCATCTCAGCGTATCCTATTATTTATATATTTATTTACTTATTTATTATATATATATATATATATATATATATATATATATATATATATATATATATGTGTGTGTGTGTGTGTGTGTGTGTGTAGTATATATTTATTTATTTATCATCGTAGTTGTTAGTTTTTAAATTAATATTCTGAAGTACTGCACTTCATTTACATACTCTGTCATAGAAATTTTTATTTTAAATGCATTTTGAAATATAGTAAAATTTTATATGACAAAGTCCGTAAAGAAAGTAACTTTAATGAATTGTAACTGTTTTTATATGACAAACCAAGATATTATATAATATAATGTTTTAAAAACGAGCATAAAAATTTCTTTGATTTTCTTTATTTATTCTAAAATTTAGTCTTTACTTTTCACATATATATCTAATTTATTGTATTTACTTTTTTTTTATATAGATACTAAATTTTATTTTTTATATTTATAAAGACATGCCATATATTTACATTCCGTTCGAATAAAAAATTTAATAAAAGAAAAAATGTATATATATAAAAAATGTAAGCAATATTTGATCAGGAAATTCCTCCCTTTATAGAAACAGCAACATTATTTGGTTTTCTCTCTCTCTCTCTCTCTCTCTCTTCTAAACTTGTGTCTAGAAAATATTAAGATATTATGCGTGTTGCTTGACTGAAAGAAAATATTGGAAAAACGAACGACATCGTGGAGAAATAAGGATAGACGGAGGTAAAGGGGGAAGAGAAAGAGGGTAAGGAGGCGGGGGTGTATGTCAAACCTGGAAGTGACGTGTTTGGACTACACAAAACCCGGTAGAAATCGAATCTGTCATTGCTTATGTTGCAAAGTAAAAGCTCACCCTCCCTCCTCCCAATCTCTGCTTGAAGCAACCAACGAAACATCCATGCATCTCAATGTATATAATAACGGCTACAATGTCATTTGCTTCAGCTGACAATCTTTCAAAATACGAGATGAAGTAAAATGAAATATAAAATGAATATGAATATTATAGAAAGAAAGAAACAGACAAAAAAATAAATAAATAGAAAATAATGATGTATTTCTCAGAAGTACAATGTATACGTATGTATTTTTCATTCCTGTATATACAGTTGTAAAAATGTAATATAAGAAAAATACACATATCATTAAAATGTTAACAAATTGTACAGAGAGAGAATAATAATATTGTATAATATTATATAACATTCTTCCCTAGTACATGACAATGCATGCTTCAAGAGTTGTAGAGAAAACTTTTGCATTGTTATTTGTTACATTCGTATGTGCTTATAATATGTACAGCAATAATAATAATAACAAGAGTTATACCTGCAGCCTAGGGTAACAACTTCAACTTAACATTATCGTATAGCAAGTACGAGAATTGAAACATTGTAGTTTGTTCTGTGAAGTAATAGTGAGGCTCCTTAATAATGATTGGCTGTCTAACAAAAATTAAAGACAATCATTGGTTGATCTTGTTTTTAGAGCCGATAATACTGAGTTGCATGTTGAGCATGGCACTTTTTTTTTTTTTTTTTTTTTTAATTTTTGTTCATTCTTATCAAGTTTTAAGTTCTAAACGAAGAAATAACAAAGATTAATCATACATACATTTATAAACGTAGTAAACAGGTAATGACGTCATGATCAGTTGTTCTTAACAAAGGAAAAATATCGAAGCTTGCTCAATATTTGTGTGTAGTTTACAGAATGAACTTAAATATACGTAAAATTTAATTTTCTAACTTCACTTTTATTGGATAGAGATAAAAACTATTAAAAAAAAAAAAAAAAAAAAAAAAAAACTTCAATCATAGTTTCGTCGTTCATTCTGACAGCATTTTTTTCACAAAGAGCTTAAAATGTAAATTTATATAAATTTAAATTGCATAAAAATACTATCTCATCTATAATCTAATTAAAATATCATCTATTGACACATACTTTCATTGTAGTATGTTTCACCTGCATTATATTATTATTGTAGTAAATCAATATATGATCCAGGTTAATATTTACCTAATGCTGACAGAATTGCTTACCTATACTTAGTAGTATTTGGTTTCGAGTGCTTATCAAATATTATACAATTATTATAGTATTACTCTATGCAATTCTATGTATCAATAAAGTTTATTTTTTTTAAAATTAGTTAATTTAAATTATTTAGTTAGTTTAATTTAATTTTTTGCTTTTTCAGATTCCATCATCAACGCCATATTTGCATCTGTAATTACAATCTCTAATAATATTTAAAAAAAAAATTGTGATCAAGGTTATATGCAAAGAGTTGAATAACACCTCAAAAGATTTGTTTTTTTATTATTTTGTCATATTTGTTACTAAATTAGAGTTACGTAAATTGTACTACACAAGATAAATGTTATGCTATGCTATGATGCAATATAATCGTTATACAGTGCAACTTCAAATATGCCATTGTGATGTGAATAAGGTTTTCTGATTGAGTTTGAATAATTATTATTATTTCTGACTTTGCTGAAGGTATTTGCGCAAATTCAATTTGAGGACACGTAATCTTTTTTAGTTTA
Organism: Ecdyonurus torrentis; assembly: GCA_949318235.1. Classification (NCBI taxonomy): domain Eukaryota; kingdom Metazoa; phylum Arthropoda; class Insecta; order Ephemeroptera; family Heptageniidae; genus Ecdyonurus; species Ecdyonurus torrentis. Next base: position 15,918,886 of record OX439130.1, on the reverse strand, counting down.
TGTATAATCTGATTGTGTGAGATATTAAAATAATAATAAAAATAATCTTATTTCAAACACTTTACGTCTTAATTGTTTTATTAAAGTATTATAAATAAATGAAAAAACCAGTGAAATAAACATTGTCTGAGAGAGAGAGAGAGAGAGAGAGAGAGAGAGAGAGAGAGAGAGAGAGAGAGAGAAGCACTGATTTCAAAATAAAATACAAAAAAAAAATAATTCAAATGAAAAATTTTTTTAAAAAAAAGCGCAAATTAAAAACGACAACACCAGAAATCAGTTTTTAACATAATTTTGTGACTAAATAATCAAAAACTTTAATATGAACTCGAAAACGATGTTCCATTGAAAACCTAATAAACATTGAACTTAATTTAGAGTTAAAAATTAAGCAGCTTTCGTTACAAAGCTGATTTTTTTTCTTATTGATATTACCTAAATAGTTAGAAAGGAATCACGTATCTTTAGGATAAAAAAGTATATATATATATAATAAAAAGAGTATTAATTTAATTTTATGCAGAACCACGTAACCATAGTATATATTATAATACAAAATCAACTTTTGTTTTAAAAGCAAATGGAAAAATTATTCTGTGCCATATCTCACTTTACATAAATTTGCGTTTATAAACCATATAATACACCAATTAAGTTCTACATAAAAATTTTATATAAAAAAAGGCATTAATTAGTGAATAATATTCTGTTTTACTTTTTTTTTCATATAATTTCATTTTGTTCCACATATTTAACCTGCATATATATAGTTAGAGATAACAAAAAAAATTGTACACTCATCAGAATAAAATTATTTAATTATCAATATTATGTGAGGGGAATGTTAAAGTTCAATATTTATTATTTTTATATTTTAAAAAAGGGTTAAAATCTCGGCTTGGTATTTTTAAAAATATTATATAACATTCAATATTTTTGGTTTCATTTTATTTGGTTTCCAACTGAAAAATTGATAACTTTATGTATTTGTATTTTATTATTTCACATAACCCATGCTTTTTCACATATATAATATATATATATATATATATACACACAATTGTTTTAAATATGAAATAAAATGTGCAAAAGATATAACATTTTTGTTATATATATATGAATTATTTGGATTAATCTAGCATTTTGATTTTATCACAATTTATAATATTATACATTATTTTCTTGTTTATTCTAGTAAAATAATATTAAGAAAATGAATTTATAACTTCTAAACTACCCATATTAAGAATTTTAATAATATATATCAACTTTAAAATCTAGTAAACTTTATATAACTATAATAATTTTGTATGTATATACAATATAAATATATACCAAATCCCTTTTAAAATAAAATATAATAAGATAAAATTATATTTAATTTAAATAAGAGAATATATAGTTGAAAACGATAAGAACTTTTGTGTTTATTATTATTATTATTTGAAACACATACACTTATATAATATTAATATAATAAAGTTTAAATTGTAAGCCATCTTATAAAACCTTAGAAATGCTTGTCTTTTCTGTACATTCCTCATTAGAAAGTCATTGTTCCTTCGTATATATACTTGTAAATTATAAGAGAGAGAGAGAGAGAGAGAGAGAGAGAGAGAGAGATTCGTATACGTAAGCAACATAGTATACCATATAGAGAAGCACCAAGTTGTAGAAGAACTTGAAGGTAAGGGGGTGGGTAAAGGAGGAAAAGGGAGGTGACTTAATGAGGGATGCTTTGCTATTTCAGCAGTAAGGGAGAGCAGAGAGAGAGAGAGAGAGAGAGAGAGAGAGAGAGAGAGGGAGGTTGTCAATTCAGATAGAGAATAAGAAGGGATGTTATATATGAGGGTAAAATACTAAGTTCCAAAAGCTTTAATAAACCATATAATAAACTTATAATACACCTTTTCTATATTATAAATTAATAAACATAATATTCTCATATATAAGAAGTATGAATGAGTATGATATATCGTCATACTTTTATTACACACCTGATTTACTTTATTTCAACACAAGGAGTAAATTATTAAAATTGAGTGAAGGTAAAATTTAATTTATTCTTGATAAAATATCAACAAACATGTAAAAGTGATGATAATAATGTAATTTTTTACACGTAATTTATTAAAAAGGGGGATCTAAGGTATTTATATTATGTAAGAAATAATTTATAAAGATCAATTATTTTTCTCTTGTTTTTCTTTTATATTAAATTTGAAATTCTATGCATAAAATATATACGTACATTCTTTTAGAAGATAAAAATACCTTCACTGACGCAGGTTGTTTATAGTAAATAATTACTGTATAGTTATCACACGTATTGTCAATATATTATGAAGTTCAAAACATTTACATACTCTACGATACAGTAATATATATATTTAATGATCTATGCTTAAAGCCATAGACCACATAAAACAACATGTGATTTTTAATGAATAAACACGAAATGGGATCTTCAAAACTGATGACAATTTTTACCAGAATGTTAATGTAGTCGAGTGTAATGTAATGTAATGTGTTTTGAGACCAACTAAAATTATTTACGCAAGTCCCATCAAGTGGACTATATGATTATATTTTCTTCTAGTGTATTCCTTTAATGTAACTTTTTTAAAGCCAAATTATTATGTATGGTTATTGCTTATTGGAGTTATCCTAAAAATTATATCATATCGAGGTTCGTGAAAATAAATATGTATTAGATATTTTCCCATTTCTGCTAGCCCATTTGAAGCAAAATATGTTCTTGCCAACATACTTTATGGTATACTGCATAATAACTCTGCTACTTTAGCATAAATTTTATATTGCACAGCTTAAGTATTTATGGTACGACAATTTAGCAACATTTTTGCTGTACATATTTTTGTATAATTTTTGTACATGACAATATTTGTATATAACAGTATGCAGCATAATTCATGTTGGAAAAAAAAAATCTTAAAAACATCTAACATGCATTATTGTTTAAAAAAAATTATAATTCAATAAAAAAAGAGCAATATAATATAGATATGTGTATATGTGCACGAAAATAAAAGTCTAAAATTACTAAATCAACACAGTAGCAGATCCGCCTGACAAAAAAATAAAAAATATTTCAAATTTCCCATGAGATTAAACGTTATTGAATATAGAGTCGACCACTTTTGTTTGGATATTGTTTTGTATTTTCAGATTCCATATAAATTGTAATTGCCCACTGTAACAATAAAATGTAATAATAATATCTATTAAATATTATATTATAATTACAACTACAATTATAATTTTTATTTTATAATAATTTTTGGTATAATTATTATATTAAAAAAAAAATAAATGTATTGTAATTCACTAGGGGTAAAAACGTTAATTATTTTATGGTTTAGAATAAATTATTCAAATATTTTAAATTTTATATATTATATTGATTTGTTATTAATAAATTATAAAATAGAGTATTCAAAAATGTAGCATCGTATTTTTAGTATACTGGTATAAATAACTATATTTGTTTTTAGACATGTGCCATTCAAAATTATTATTGTCGTTCATTATTTTCATGAAATCTTAATATTTTTTTTTTTATTTCAAAGCTAATTTTAAATAGTTTTTTTTTCTTTTCTTTTTTAGATAGTCGTTAAACACACGTTTTTTTAAAGAGGGCTTATTAAATAAAGATAGAAAAAAAAATTTGTTAGCTAGATTATTACTATTATAAACATGATACCTTACTCTATATTTCTAAAACTATTATATATAAAATTTTTGAAAAATTATTTTTTATTTTATAAATGAATATTTTTCAAATAAAATTGCAAATTCTACCGCAGAACGAATGAAATTAGGTGGTAATTGTTAGATATGTAGATAGATAAAGTAAGAGAGAGAAGAGGAAGAACAACTTCACATGATAGGGGGGAGGGGGGGGGGGGAGAAATTTTCTTATGTGTATTTCAATTAGAGTTAAGGATATTTATGACGACTCTTATCACTTCTAAATGTTACCGTTATTACAGATAGATAGATATAATATAAAATTAGACTTTTAAGAAGAAGAAAAGGAAGTGCGAATGTTTCAAGATTTTATCACAAAAAAACCCTACCAACTTCAATTACTTAAAGCTTATCTTTCTTCTTCTTCTTCTTCTTCTTTTTTTTATACGTGTACGTGTAAACTTTATTTCATAATATAGTAAGATTTAAAACAGTTTTATAAGAATTTTAATTTTTTATATGTATATTTATTACATTCTAGAATAAATTTTAAAATTAAATTTACGTTAAAGAAAATATTCTGCTAAATATGAATTTGACTATAAAATTGTGCAACACATTTGTGTGTGCTTTAAATCATTAGTGCAAGCCCCTTTAGGGATTGTTAGGAATTCAATTGCCCAGATATTTTTTTAGAGTTGTTTTCAAACTAAGTTTTGCTGTTATAAAACTAAAATAGAGGACTTATAAAGATTCAATTTGTGTACGACATTTTTTTTTTTTTTTTTTTTTTTGCATTCATTATTGTACATTTGAACATTTATGGTATTACCACAGTTATTTTTATGTATCTTTAAATAAATACTGTAATGTTCACTTTCATATTAATAGCATATTCAAAGGAAATAAATTCTTCTAAAAACAACATGTTATTCATAAAACAAGTATGAAGACGATGTTATCTTTTTTATTTCTCACGTACTCGTAAAAGTATTAAAAAAAAAAGTACAGTATATAATTTATACTTGCTGTCACAGTAACTTAACCTCAAAAAGTAAGTTAAATGTCAAACATAAAAAAAAGAAGAAGAAGAAGACTCTTTTACTTAAAATATCATCTAAATTAAATTATCATATATGACTTGAAAGTTGTGGTTTTTAATGAAAGAGAAAATGTTTAATATAGCCAGAAGTAAAAGACAATTGAAGCTTATTAGTAAAGGTTTCATGTACATTTTAAGTTTTAAGTACAAATTACTTTTGTGCAAGTTACTTAGTCAGTCAGTCAAGTTAAGAGACAAAAGTTTGTTAACGGTAGTGGTCAATTTGTATGAGGTAGATCACATCTCATGGGAATTAACGTTACGAGAAAGAGAAAGAGAGAGAGATAGGCGTCGATCCGTCTCAATTAACTCCCCTGAAAACGTAAAAACATAGAAAGAGAGAAAGGAAGAGAGAGAAAGAGAGAGAGAGAGAGAGAGAGAGAGAGAGAGAGAGAGACAAAAAGTCTAGAAAATTTTCTCAACTCTATTATCATCAGTAAACTCAAGCTAAAATACCCACATACACTCGTTCTATACACCTACACAAAAATACGAATAAAAAGTTTCGAACAGAACAACTTTTTGGCGTGTATAATCAGGATACAGGCAATTGCACAAAACTTTAGGGGCGTGAGAGGGGAAATAAAAGGGGGAAGAAGATATCAAAGATATAGAGAGTGAGATAAAGAGAGAGAGAGAGAGAGAGAGAAAGAGAAGTATTTTCCATGTATAATAAAATTACTGTCTACAATAGATGTCAATTTAAAAAGAGTAAAAATAAAAAAAATTCAATTATACTAATATGAAGAGTAGATGACAAGTTATACTAAAAATAAATGAAGAGCAGAATGAAAAATATGATAAAAAAAAGATGAATTGAAAATTTGAAAGAGAGAGTGAAGAAAATTTACATGACAATGTTGATGGCTGCAAGGGTTAATCTGACTAATAGTAAGAGAGGCGAGTATTCTTCTTCATCACAAGTTAAGTTTTACCCCCGCAAGCCTATAGAGAGAAGTAAGGAGGGGTAAAGGGGGTGTAAGTAGGCGGGACACGCAAGAGGCTATGACAATTTATCAGAGAACAATCGTACCCTCCTCTCACAGTGCTCTTTGATCCACCTCTAATGCAATTTTCGTAATTAGTTCATCTTGGAAAATAAACTTTGCTTGTGAGAGATGTTGAGAGAGAGAGAGAGAGAGAGAGAGAGAGAGAGAGAGAAGAAAATTTAAAGCTTTTATTTAACGATATAATTTACATTTTCCCACTTTAATTTCAAACTAAAAAGATAAAGAGATAAAAAATATATATAATATATTTAAAATTTAATCTACTTAAAAAATTAAACTTTAATTAATTTTATTATATACGTATAGATAACCATATAAATATTTATTATGATAATTGTATAAAAAAAAACGTTAAAAATCAATTTATATAATTTTATATGAATGAAAATTGAAAGTAATAAAACATGATAATAATTTTTGATTAGACGCTATCATGATATTATTATTTAAATTTAAAATTTCATTTTTTGATAATTATAGTATTTTTGTAATATATATAAATGTAAAAAAAAGGAATTTGATTTAATCTATTATAAAATTGAAAGTTACATGAAAAAACGTTATATGAATATAATTATGATTAAAATATCGTGAAATATATATAAATGGAGACCATTATATATATATATATATATATATATATATATATATATATATATATATACATACATATATATATAGCCTTGTAAAGAGACAAAAAGCATTTGAAATATTTTTATGGTGTAAAAAGTTACTTTGTTTTATTGTGTGTGAGCAGTTTTGTATAGTAGTAGAGAGTGTTGAGTACAAGAAGTTTGAATAAATGGACCCGAGAGTTTCTTGCTTGACTTTTGTGTTGATTTTAACAACCCCAAAGCTATCTACTTTTTCTTGTTCTTGGCTTGCTTTATATACAAAACTAAATAGAAAGATAGTAGCAAGCTTTTCATAAAATTGTTCTGTTTAAATGTAGAAAGAAATTTTTTTTTTGTGAAGTACTAAAAAAAATATACAAGAAAAGTAATTTTCACTTCAATTTTAATTGACGTTCGTTCTTAAAAGTACGCATTTTTCTTGACAAGAAATGTTGAATTTTAATCAAAGTTTTTTTTTTTTTTTTTTTTTTTACAAAAAAAGCTTTTCACATTTTTAATAGAAATTACAAAGAATGCAGCGTAGGAATAAATTACCAACACAATGCATTTTTTAGTATCCTGATAAATATGCAACATGTATGGCAGATGTACCAACATGGTTGCATAACTCTCTGAAATTTAAGGGGCACCAGTGACAAAATAAAATACATTATTATGCTTTCATACTTAGCATAATTTAGAAGTAGAATATACCCTTTTAATTATAAATTTTACTATGTAAAAACATTTCAATTTAGTATATAATAATAAAAATCATAAGAATCTATTAAAATTTAAGTTTAATTTTTTTCCCATAGTTTGTGACGAACAAAATTAATGAATGATTTTTAAAACAAAGTTTTGTATTTAAAAGTAGTACAAACACTTTGAAGGGTTAAATTTATATTTAACATTTTTTTAATCCATTAGCAAACATGTCAAACTACATACTAGAGTCTAATTGGTTACTTTTAGATAAAATTACAAGAAAGTTAAATTGAATCAATTTTTTTTTAAGCTTTCGCACTTAACTTTTAACGTAGAAACTAACAAATCACTATAATTTATGTGTATTAAATATAAAATTATATAGTTTTATAAGTAGCAAATTTACAAAATAAAAAAAATAACATGGAGAAATAATTAGACAACATCATTAATTAGTATTCAAGTTGTTGAAAGAATTATGCTTTTTTTTTTCTTCTTGTAATAAATATGTTGTCAAACTATAAAAGTTTATTATTAAAAATTAATTATAATAGTCATAGTGTTATAATATTTTAAATATATTATTACGCAGTTGTTTTTTATACATAATAATATTATATATTACGTAATATTTCTTTATTTTCTTCTTTACTTTAGAGAGCAAAATGCATGTGTTATATTATTAAATATAAACACTCAAACATGTATTCGACGTCAGTAAAGTAAAAGTAAAGTAACTAAAATAATTTCTCGTTAAATAACCAGTTTGGCAGTTCGCCATTAGACACACACCATGTTGAAGTCTTAACTCTTCCAATTTTTCCTTATGTCTTATAGTCTTCTCTCTTTCTCTTCGTAGATATACTTGCCAACTACACTGTCAAAACTTAAGTATAAAAATTGAAAAATATAATTTAATAACAAAAAGAAAAGGAAACACGATTGTTTTTTTTTTACCATCATCAATTTTATCTAAAAATTCCATGTTTATAGATTTTTCTTATACTATAGTAAAATCAACTTAAATAAGATGAAAATGTCAATTTTTAGTGGAAATTATTTACATACTTGAAGACATATTTTGTAAAAAAAAAAAAAAAAAAAAAAAAAAAAAAAAAAAATCTCACATTTTTTTATTATTTTTGTTTTCCTGTCATAATGCTAGTTTCTGTGTCAAAGGTCTTAATTTTATTTTCGAGTTTACTATATACGATTAAAAACTAAAAGAGGGAGATTATATATAATAAAAAAAAAGATAATTTGTTTCCGATACTTATAATAACATAAATTATATTAATTAACTGTAATATTACACTAAAATACCATTAACTATGATGGATTTTCTTTTAAAAAGTTTGTATATATAAAAAAAAGGTTCAATTCATCATTCTTTTTGTGACATCACTAAAGTTAATGCCAACTTTTAATTAAACTACAATGGTAGACTAAAAATATTTTTTATATATATATAAATAGAAATCCATGGTAGAACAATACTAGGTGTTTGATATTTAAAATCGTTTTACTAATAATTTGTTGTTTATATTCAAAACATCAAAGTCAAATTAAAATATAAATGTAGAGGACGACAAATTAGTCACAGTATGCTGAATATAAATGTTTAGATTAATGATAAGTTTTGTGAATATCTTTTGTTTTTTTGTAATGATAAAATCTGGATATTTTGTTCGTTAGAAGTGACATAAATATAACATCTTTTTTGTAGTTATTTGAGATGTTTTGTTGTAGTTTGCGTTTGTAAAATCAAGAGGAAAAAATATGCTTTTACATGGTGAGAAAATTATTGAAATAGATTTTTATACGTGAATAAAAAACATTATTTGGCATCATATTCGTGCCATTTATAGGCATACAAAATTTTACTTTTTCTCACCTTTTTTTACCATATTATGAAAAAGTTTTATACTGCTTGAGGAAAGCACCATGAAATAATAACAATACAATTATTTTCTTACAATGGATACGTTTATATATTTTTTTAATCCATTAGATTGCATTTAAACACCAGATAAATATCATATAGAAATTTTTTTCCCGTGTAACTCTCAAGTACTGGAGAATTATGAGGTTAAAATTTAAAAAGCATGCATGTGGAGTAATGAACGTCAAAGTAAACTAAAATTTTTGTGCAATATGCTTGCAGTTAGTGTGCATCAATTTTCAACATAGCAGCTTACAAGACATGAAGACAAGCCAGTCATAATAACTCATTCTTATTAGAAGTATGGAACAAATCAACTTTCAAAGTTTACTTCTCTGTTCGTGTGCCAAAAATAAAAAAAGTACAGTGCTTTGACTATTTTCTATCTTATGATAGAACTTAAAAACGAACGAAGTATTATATTACGTTACAATATTTAAGTTTTTTATACTAATGCATTTTAATTAAAGGCGTAGAACACCTTGAACAAAAAAGTTGTGTAATATCCTAACAAACCTAAAACTCAACGTTGATTTGGCTGGAGTCATTGATTTCTAATTTATTTTCCATTCACAAAATGATACTGGCGGTCACTGACGTCACAGCTCGCCCAGTTTACGCGCGCGTAAAACAAGCTAGCTTTGACGTCAGTGACCACCAGTGGTATTTTGTGAATGGAAAATAAATTAGAAATCAATGACTCCGGCCAAATCAACGTTGATTTTAAGTTTTGTTAGGATATTACACAACTTTTTTGCACAATGCAAATATATTGCTCAGTATGCATAAGCTAATAACTGTGATTATATACAATATACTTGGCTACTATAGTAAGTTTATATGAAAAGGTGGCAATATTAAATATTACAGTAATCAAAATAATGGCAACATAAATTTTATTGCCCTATATAAACAGGCAATAATAACTGGATGCTAATCCTAAATTTAACCAATCAATGTTGGATATTTTTTAGATCTAAAATCAGTTTGATTGCTTTACTTAATTACATTCAGTCAAAGCAATAAAATTAATAATACAATATTTTTATGATACTAATTAAGAATTTAATTGTAATTATTTAACTTTAATTAAAAAAAATAACATGATAGCTATATAACAAACATTGGTGTTTTTTTTTTTTTCACGAAAATAGGATATTATTTTCTGGACAATAGAAATAAGTTCATGCAATATACTGTTATATGAAATCACGCTGGTTTTTAAATTAACTTACTAAATTTAAAATTACAGTAAATTGAAGTATGTATATATATAAATTTTTCAAATTTTAAACCAGATCATTAATACAAAAGCCAACCAAGGCATAGACTTTATCGGTCGGTTCATAATATTTTTATACATTTTTACACATTCGATCAAGACTAAAATATTTATTATTTACACCCTGGTGCGTATTTTTCTTTTTAAAGTAGTGTTATTCATAAACCCGGTTTTATTGCTCCAAAAATGCGCATTTCATTTGAATAACCATAGCTGATCATCATTTTAGTAGCAGAAAACAGGGGTTACAAACAGCATTTAATTAGTATCATTTAAAATTTGGTGCGAATATTTGAATGATTAAAGTCTCAATTTTACGGTCTATAGCACAATAATGTTGTTAGTAAATCCTGTTTTCTGCTACTAAAATGACGATTAACTATGATGATTCAAATGAAATGCGCATTTATTTGGTGCAAGAAAACAGGGTTTATACGAACAACACTAGTGTCCCTTACATGTCCTCTGACCCCTGCGTCTAGTGAACACTCTCGATCAAGATTTACATTTAATACTCACATTAAATTTTAAATGTTATAAATGGTGTTCATGAACCCTGTTTTTTGTGCTCCAAACACTAAAACACTCCAATGACAATCAATTTTTTAAAATGGAATTTGCGCATTGTTTAGATTTTTTTTCATGGTTTACGAACATCATTATTCTAATGAGAGAAATACGCACCAAGTTTAAATATAAAAAATAAATAAACATTTTGGTTGAGTACACAATACATGTTTACTTTAAAATAAATAATAATTAGTTTATCATACATTACACAAAATATGATTGATGTAAATAAGTACTAAAATTCTATAATAAATTTTACCATAATAAGTACTAGTAATGTAAGTTTTTACTTGAAAACCAAAATTGTTTTTTAGTGTGTGTATGTGTGTGTATATTATACGTATAAAATCACATCAGTTTAGGCTAAATGTCATTCTAAAAAAGCTTATATCATTAAAATATACGTAGTAGCATTATAAAATAGGAAGTAATCAATAAAGCTTATAAAATCAGTTTGACACATTGCAAAAACATCATTTTATATTAAACTATGTTAAAACTTTGTGTCCACACACGAATTTATTACGCGAAAAGATAAACATTATATTGATACTAAAAATATTGGATTAACTTATAATGTTTATTTTTTTAATGCCTAATATATTAGTTATGTATTATAATAAAATAATTTTTTTTTATTAATTTCATGTGTGTATTACGTGATTTATTATATATTATCATTATTAAAGTAGATTATATAGGGGTAAAATGCAAATTAGAGTGAGAGAAAAAAAGTAGATGAAACATTATCCATATAAAAAATTGTGATTTTTTTGCTCGTCTATTACTAGAAAAATTGAAATATTTGCACACTTTTGGAAGTAAAAATTGTTCATTTTACATGTTGTTTTGCCATGAGACACTGAACGTTTTTTTTTATTTTTGTAAGTGTATTAGTTTTAAATTCCGTAAAATGTAAATGCGGGCTTTAATAATACATCGATGTTTTTATTGTATTGTACGCTACATTTTTAAAAATGAATTTTAAATGGTACGATTTGTAGAAACAAAAAAACTATTTAACTTTACAGTGATATTTTCATACAGTATTTGCACTATAATATAATACTCAACTCTTTGACATTATATTGTCGTTATATTTCTATACATTTCAGATTTAGTATCAATGGTGTGATAAAATGATACACTTTTACTCTAATTTCAAAAAATAAAAAATATGCATGCGGTTGATGTGTATTAAATTACTAAAACAATGTAAGAAAAAATATATATTACATTACCAAAAAAGAAAAAAAAAAAGAAAAAAGAAAAAAGAAAAAAGGAAAAAAGAAAAGAAAAGAGCTTCTCAAAAAAAGAAGTAAATAAGAAATAAATATATGCTTTATATGTATTAAAAATGTATCATTATTTTAGATCAAGATTAATGTATATCTGTTTTATGTTTTTATAGTAAAAATGAAATACTCTGACCATAATTCTAAAACATGTTATAAATAAGTCAGAGGACCATGTAAGTGGATATATTATGTACCTTTTTTTGGCCTCGTAATAAAAAGCATTTATTATTATTATAAAATATGCTTGTTATTTATAAATTAAAATTTCAACATTATTTATAGCATTTCATTGAAAGTTCAAGATAAATTTTCTATGCAATATTGTATTATAAAAATACATGTAAAAAAAAAAAAAAAAAAAAAAAAAAAAAAAAAAAAAAAAACAAGCAAGCAAGCAAACAAACGAATACTCAATACTAATACCGATCATGCAACTGGTTAAATAAAAAGTTGCAATATAACACAATAACAAAAAAACTTTGTTATACATTCAATATAGTTTTATTTTTGTATGGAACTAGAATAATATTTGACATACGGGAATTGAAAAAATAAAATAAAGTTTATTTATTTAAACTTATCGATATGTTATATATATATATATATATATATCATTACCCTTATTTTACTGAACTTGAATAAATATTATGAGATAATATATTTTCATTATTGAATATTTATATATAAATATATATCCAAGTTAATAAAGAAAATTACTTGCACTATAACTATAATTTTATATAAATTATTCAGAAAAATAAGTTATTATTTGCACTATATAGAATAAAAAAAATATATTCTCGTTTGTAAAGTATGATAATGATTGAATAAAATATTATTTCTATATTATTTACTTTGTATATTTTACTATGAAAAATAAAAAACTGAAGCACGATATGCAAGTAAGAATAAAAAAAAAAAATTATTATTATATAATATTTGTTTATAAAAGTATAATATCATGCGATCTTAACTTTTCTGATTATTACAAGGAACGAGAGATGGGGGCGGTTATTGACTCTCTCTCTCTCTCTCTCTCTCTCTCTCTCTCTCTCTCTCTCTCTCTCTCTCTCTCTCTCTCTCTCTCTCTCTCTCTCTCTTTCTCTTGTCCCTTTGCAAGAGCTGAACTAATGTACAACCGATGACGTAAAAAACTATTTTTATGCTTTATACGTATTTATAAGGAAACATTTATCTCCGAGATAAAAAAATCTACAGATATTAATCTTAATATCTTAATTAATATAACTAATTAAGAAAAGCCGCAAAAATACGCAAAAATGTTAGCTAAACTATTTTGTACTGTACATAGATAAGTAACATTTAAACACGAAAGAAGTGAAGCTCATTAATTGTTTTGTATTACAGCAAAGTAGCTCTTGAAACACTCGACAACAAAACATTTTCCTGTAGAAGTGAAATAACTATGCTGTATATGATTATAATATAATTATTAAGCAATATAATAATTATTTAATTAATTACCGTTGATGCAAATTTTCTTGTAAACTTTCTTGTTTGTCCTTAAGGGAGTAGGGCACCGACCTTATATCTAAAAAACTAGAATGTGTTTGGTATAACTAAACTAACTAAATTTGGTATCATTGTGTAGCTAAGGGTCACATCTAGCCGTGATAAAAATTTCAAGATGTTTGACCGTCCCGAAAAAAATAAAAAAATAATTGAAATTAACATTCGGCCTTATGAGCTTAAAATTTCAAAAAATCATATAAAATTAATTTGCACGGTGACCCCCTAAAATTTTTATATATTTGAAATATTCTCAAGCTGAAGTATCATTGTGCAAATTTTCAGATTTTTTTTGACGAGAAAAGTTTGAGTCTAATGGCCAACGTCGGTACCCTACTCCTTTAAATAAATATAATACTTTCATACCGCAAATTTTATCGTTAATAACTGTACCTACATTAGCGCAACTATAATAAACAAAAGAATGCAGAATACTTCATTGTTTATACTTCAATAAGCATGCAACTTATAGATAATAATGTACAGTCAAGACAATAGGAATCTTTCGATTAATCGATAGTATCTTATGATATTACATTACAATATTTGATTAGTCGATTACAAATACGACTATACTTATATGTAATTTCTCTCTCATCCATCAATGTCGACTTTTTTTTTCAATATTAAAGATCTAAAAGTAATGAAAAGAAAAAAAAAAAAAAAAAAAAAGAAAGAAAAAAATTCTTATACTACAAAAGATTCCAATTTTTTAAAATATAATCGATTACATTAATCTACAAGACTTAAATTTTTCTTCAATCTATAAATGTATAGAAAAACTTTATATAACTTTAAACTTTTTTTTTCCGTCTTGAGCTAACAACGATATAAGCACTAATGCTAAAGCTTTTCTTTATAAGTTAGCCGTCATATCCATGATGACTATACCTAAGGCTTTTTTAAAGGAAAAAAAAATATATAAGGAGAAATGAAGGCGCATTACTTAAATTTAAAAAGTTTAAATTTAAGGCTTAAAAATCTACCACTAACTTGAGTAGCTTATACGTTAATCTATTCGTTAAGAAAAAAAAAAAGAAGTAGAAAATAACAAAACTTTATAAAAATTATTATAGTTTTGACAGTTTTTTCATGTAAAAAATATTTTTATTGCTTAAATTTTTGTAACATGAAAAACATTTTATGTTATTAAAAATTCATATGTAAAGATATCTGTAATTTTAGAAGAAAAAAGAAAATGTGATTATTTTATTATTCTAAAAGTTGAGAAGGGTAACATTATTATTTATTAATAAAAAGTGATGGACAAAGCGTGTTGAAATTTAAACTATTTGTAAAGTTAACTTTTGAATCTTTTTACGAAACTTTCATTTTTAAGAATGATGAATAATACAATGTAGTTGTTTTATCTGGTAGAGTAATTATATATATATATATATATATATATATATATATATATATATATATATATATATATATATATATATATATATATATATATATATATATATATATATATATATATATATATATATATTGTACAGTCATACTAGAGAATAAATTATGGATTACTTAATTATGGATAAATGTTAATGAACTCATTTTTCATTTAACATGAAGTTTTATAGGGTGCATACACATGACGTCATATTTGATGCGCTTCAACACCATACTGAAGCAATGAATAACATTACTCAACATAGGACAAACTTCATTTTTGGCTATTTTCTTAGGAAAATTGGTCACCTTTTTTGTTATTATTTTTGTTCTCACATACTTGAGTAGTATTCAAGGATTCAACCTATTAACAGCATCAATGCTCTCAAAAATATTGCTAAGTATTTTCAATAATAATAATAATAATAATAATAAATTATTTTTATTGAGAGGCCACAAAAGGTATACACCCACTTACATGGTCCTCTGACATATTTGAACATAATTATCTTGTCAGAGATTACTTATAAAATGAAGATTAAAACATACAGTATAATAAAAAGTTCTAACTCTCTGTACATATCATATTAAATAGGTTGTTTATTAAACATAATCAGAATTAACAGTACTTAGTATCGAGTACTCTAACATGGTGTCGACTTAAAGATTAATGCATAGACCATATAAAATTTTTTCAATGTTATACGAGCTCCTTACATGAAGTAATTTAATCAGAACTTTTCTCTTCCAGTACACATATATTTCCTGTACCTCTGTATACATTAATATTATATGAGTGTATTTTGAATCAATTCTGATATCCTATGCAATTACTTACTTTTTTTTTACAATTTCTTTCAAGTTTTAATGCTTAAAATTTTAACGTACAAATAAGGTTAAAGGACTCCATGCCTCAAACAATTGAATCAAAAACCTAAAATTCATGAGATGGGACCATCATTCATACACATATTAAATCCTACAACCCTTTTGTAGCCTCACAAACTGGGGTTGAAAAATTGAAAAGTAGGAAACTTTAGGACTTCATGACGTAAACAATTCCGGTTTACAATAGAAATTGTAGCGCGGGTTGCTTACTTTACAAGTTTTCTTCTCAGTTTGCGAGAGTACTTAAGGTTTAAGGCACAAAATATGTGTATTTATAATAATCCTATCTCATGATTTATAATTGAGAGGAAATTTATTTTTGAGGCCAAGGGCCCTTTAAGGTTTTTGTTAGATATGTGCTTGTAAAGAGAAGAAAAAATTTATGTTTTAACTATGAAATATTTTAACATTTTTTTAAAAACAATAAATTACGTTTAATAAATATTTTATTTTCATGCAATATCCTAAAGAGTTTTTTTTATATTTATTTATTCAAGTTTCAAAATGCTGTCTAAGAAAATGCAGATAAAAAAAGTGTATATGAAGAAAAAGTATGCAAGTTATACAATATATCAGTATATATTATGCAGAGTTCATAAATTTAGAAGTCTTATGACCTTATTTAAATTTACATATAATAACGCCACAAAATATAAATAAAACATAATGTACTATTATTATTATTATATAAAAACTTTACAAACAATTTAATTTTTTTTCCACTATACGTAGTATTCAACTTACATTATAAATTATTGAAATACCTATTATTTTAAAGAGAGATATAAAAAAAGGTTAAAACTAGGTATAATTTACAATGTAATTGGATGAGACGTTTTATATTCTGTATAAGTAGAAATTTATTAAATATTCAATAAGTTTCCTAGAGAGCCAAACTATAATAACAAAAGTGAAAGCTATAAAATAAAAAAAAGTAGACAAAAACGATAAAATACTTTTGTTTACAAAAAATAATTATACAATTTTTATTAAACTTTTTTTTTTTTTTTTTTTTTTAGTACAAGGAATTATTGACAACCAAGTGATCTAATACTTTATTGGCATTCAATTTTTATATTTATACAATCACATATTATATAGCTTCACTAAACGTAAAACAAGTGCCTCGTGAACTTAGATTATATTTCATTTTACTGTAATTTTCACACAATTTTTAGTATTACTATACTGCAGTAAAACTTAAAGTAAGTAAAAAAACTCTAAAAGTAGCTTTCACAGTGAACGTAAAATTCTATGCAAGAAGGACACATTTTATTTCATAGTGTATCGATTTACGTGAAATGTTTACATTCCATTGATCCCATGAATGAATTAGGTTTGTCCATTATACAAGCTAGTTAATTTTACTTCTTTACGTTGTATACTTTTTTACTGTAATTTATAGTGATATCAAGGTAGGCATTATTTTGCAGAACTAAGGTAAACTTTATAGTATTGCTTATTTTCAGCACAAAAACTACCAACGTTTTTGAGCATTTAAAAGTAATAGTTCACGTTAATATCATTCTTGTTTATACATTTTTATCATCGTACTTAAAGAAATAGACCAGTAGAAAACATAAGCATTTATATATCACAAAACACTTGATGGGACTTACATAAATAACTTTATTTTTTCTCAAAACACAACTGTAGCTCCGTAGCAGTGATCAGAAATTTCGATTTATGCAACCTGCTCAACATTTCATACTAATTTTTGCATGTTTTTGACGTCAGAAACATGAATAGTCATGCAAATTGCATACTTTACGGTATTTTCACGCTCTCTCGTGGGGCTACATAAACATTCTGTTAAAAATTGTCATCAGTTTTGAAGAAATTGTCATCAGTTTCATGTTTATTTATTAAAAAGCACATTTTGTTTTATGTGGTCTATGGCTTTAAATATATACGTATAAGTACAAGATAAAAGATTATACATAAATGCCATATTTTTTATTTTCTTTTTTGATAGGTATTCCCCAATAGTGTACTACATAAAAAAAAGCATTATATTACAAACAAAAAATTAGAATGAAAACTTCTCATAAAACAAAAAGAATCCTCTTAACGCACAACTATTTAATAAAAAAGAGAATAAAAAAACACGAGAGATACTATTTAAATATATAAAAGCTTTTCCCGCCAACATCACGTGATCGTCGTAACTTTAAAAAAAACTTTAATTCCGTATTCGCATAATAAATTTATGCAGTAAAACACACTTTTTGTTCTTGTAAAATATATACGTTTCTTTTTCATGTATTTTCTCTTTATGCATATATATATATATATATATATATATATATATATATATATATATATATATATATATATATATATATATATATATATATATATATATATATATATATATATATATACGTTTCACATCACATATATACCTTCAATATTCAAAAGGACTTCATAAAGAAAGTAGAAATATTGTAACAAATAAAGTTTTTTTTTCTTTCATGAAATAAAAGAAAAAAAAGTCTTTTTCTAGCGTGTTGAGTAAGACAAATAGAGAAAGCAAAAAAAGTTAAGTTGAAACTGAAGTTGCTTGTAAATCGAGGTTGCTGTGGAAAATATAAAAAGAAAGAAGTAAGTATTTATAAAAATGTTGTAAATAGTGAAATATTTATTACGTGTTTTGTTTTTCGTACACAGAAAAAAAGTCATTTTTTTTTTTTTTTTGTTACGTGATTTTTTTTTATGTAGCTTTGCAGTGAAACTATACCCTTTAAATAAAAGTAAAAATTGCTTAATACGTAATTAAGGACCCAGACTTGTACCACCTTGATCATCACTTTTGTACCAATGTGCCTAATGACTAATGACTCTGTGCCAGTGGTCCTCTATGCTGAGTTAGGAAGTAACTAACTAAAAAAAAAAAAAAAAAAAAAAAAAAAAGAACAAGAACAAGAACAAGAACAAGGAAGAATAAAGAAGGAAGTAAAAATAGAGAGTATAGTTTTTATTTCTTTCATTCATAAATATTAATAATGTTGCAATAAAAATATCTAAAAGTTCTAAGCAGTATAAAATTACAGTCAGATACGAAAGTTCCTTGACACGAAAAAAAAAATTTACCAGTCTGTTTAGCAAAAATAATTGATGTTATGCTTTTCATACTGTTTCTATATACTGCATTTTTTAACACTTTTTATATATTCATAGCTTGACTGCACGCTGCTTGCATATAATAATACCTGCAGTATATAGCAATGCACATCAATATTCAATGCATTCGTCTGCATCACTGCAGCTATAAGAAAATAGTGACAACTGCTACTACGTATGTATACTTCCATCTTAAGACTAATTGTCGATTAATCGATTTAAATCAATATAAAAGAATCAGTGGTTTAAGTATAATATGATTTATCATCATTAAGAGTATAAAACCTTAATAATGAACTAAAAGATGAAGGGAGAGAGGCTCACGTAAAAACAATAGAAATTTCTATACTAATTATGTTTAATTACTTCATTACGAACATAAATTACCAGTCTATTTATTATTCATGATAAAGCTAATAAATTGGATTATAAATTTATATATATAAAAAAAACTGTGTTTAATGAACAGTTCTTTAAAATAGAAGTTCAAAGGCGTAATTTTAGTATACGATTGAAAGGTTTTAGTTTATTGTAGTATAGAGTGAATGAAAAAGAAGAGAGCGAGAAAAAAAAAGTGTCCAGTCTAGTTGGTAACTCATCAATATTGTCCTTAGGTCTTTTTTTTTCCTACACGCTTTGCTTTATTCATGTCCCCATCTCTCTTTCTCTCAATCTCTATTTTCTATCTATAAACCCTCAAATAGCTTCAAGGCACGCAAAAGTTGGTACCCAGTACTATAATATATAAAGAACTGTTTTCTGATGTCTCCAATTTCACTATAAAATATATTAAGAAGGGGAGGAGAGAGAATGAAGGGAGAAATATATAATATAAAATAAAAATTACATTTATTTCACCCAGAAAATCAACCGAGTGAATGATTATAATTTCTATATATATTTTCTCTTTCTTTCTTTCACTCACTCACCCTCATTTTCGTCCACAACAACACAAAAGATGTGCATGTTAGATAAAAAGAAGAGGAGGGTTAAAAATGATTAGATGCCTAGTGGAATTTTGATGACATAAAACATGCGCTTATGTCTGAACAATATCCACTTGATAGAAATTTGTATATAAAGAGGGGGGAGGGGGGAACTGGAGAGATCCAAAGAGTGTTATACTGTGTGTGAAATGTGTCTAGGATTCCAACAGAATAATGCGTTGAAAAGTATGACAAGTTAAGGGAGAAAAATATTATATATAAAAATAAAAACTTTGTTCTGTAATTCTCCCCCAGAAAAAAAAAATGTAAAGGATGAATTTGAAGATTATTGTTTTGAACAAAAGAAAAAAAAAAAGAAATCACTGACAAGTTTCATATATAAACTCTAAAAGGAAAAGGTAGTTTATATAAATATTTTATTTAAAAAAAAACTTTTTTATATTTGAACGAAGATACGTGTAAAAACGTCAGAATTTCTAACTGACTATTAAATAAAATATTGATAACGTACAATTTTTTTTCTTCTTCTACTTAAGTGAAAAATCAAGAAAAAATATCTTCAAAAATTGATAAGTTAAAAAAAAAAAATAATAATAATAAAATACATTGAACTGCAGAGTACGTAAATATATATATTTTTATTTGAATCTCTTACATTTTTTGTTCTTCCTTGAACTCTTTCATTTAAAAATAATGATGCTTGAAGGTAGCTTTTTTATCATTGCCATTGCACAATTTTCAAATACAAACAAAATAGTTACTCATGAATGTTAAATATTTTTCAATACTCAACAACTAGATAATTGAAAAAAGAAGTTATCTTTTTGAAAGAATAATATTTATATTATACTATAAAAAAATACTGTGGTTTCCACATAGCAAAAGTACTTGTGTTTTTAAACAAAAAGAGAAGGAAATCTTGGCTAACAAGTTATAACGTTAAGACGAGTAAGGTAAGCAAAAGAAGAAAGGTACGAATACCACACAATACTTGAAAGAAAGAAAATTCTGTAAGACAGCGAAGTAATTTGTACTTGTGGTAGTGGCGTTTATACCTTAGGGATAGAACTAGAAGAAAAAACACACGTAAGATTGAAATAAGAGGTATATAGAAGAAAATTATAACATTCTCACTATGTGTATGAAATACCAGATATAACCACCTTTTAAAATTTAAATTCTTTAGAGAATAAATATCATACATTTAAATTTAAAAGTTCTATATTATTTTTATTACTATTTTATAAAGTGATAGTACCTGTATTTTATATTTATCTTGTGACTAAAACAAAAGCATATACTATTGTATAGAAAAAAGAGAAACCAGCTTAAAAGATAAAAAAAGGTAAGTATGAAATCCACATGAGTATAAAATACTGAAGTGAAGTGAACGCAGGTGGAGAAAAGAAATTAAACTTGTTACAATGTTTTGCCCAAAAAAAAAAAAAAAAAAAAAAAAAAAAAAAAAAAAAAAACGCGTTTAAAATTGTTTTGTATTTATATTTACTTTAAACATATTTATCATCAGAAAAAATAATCAAGAAAAATTAAATACTGAATAAGAATTTCATTAAGGCGGGAAATCAGGTACTGCGGGATTTGACTAAAATATTATAAAGAGAGAAAAATTTAAAATTTTGCATAGTGATATCTTCAAAAATGTAAAAAAAAAATTTGGGGGGTCACCATGCTAGATTTTAAATTTTGATTTTTTAAAGTTTTAGTCCCATAAGAGCCCATGTTAATTTCAATAACTATTTTCTCTCTTATCTGATGGTTACGGGGTCTGAAAATTTTATCATAGATAGCCATTACTATTAACTTTTAAATGGTTTCATAAAGTTTCGAAGTTTTCTTTTTTAGATTTTGAGATACAACCCTTAATTGGAACTCACTTTTTAGTGGATTGAAAAATCATAGTAACAAATATTTGTTTTCTTGTTTATCTAAATAAAATTGTATGTCTCAATCTCAAATAATAAACAAAAATATACATACATAATATTGAAAACAGTGGTGAAAAAATCATTGATATAAATACGTTGGTAAGCAAAAAATACGTATAATATACTGTGTATTATTAAATTCACATATAGTAAACAATATAAAAATATCCATAAATTGATTTGTATGAGTTAAATTTTTTTTTTAAGTAAAAATAAGAAGGTGAAGACAGGGTCTAACTAATATTGTAACCCCCACAATAATGTAGAACATTGTAAAGGATATTAAATAGAGAGAGAGAGAGAGAGAGAGAGAGAGAGAGAGAGAGAGAGAGAGAGAGAGAGAGAGAGAGAGAGAGAGAGAGAGAGAGAGAGAGAGAGAGAGAGACAAGTAGTGGTTCCCGATGGCACATTGAAACCTCTTTCATTCTCGTCTCTCGTCTTTCTCTCTCTCTCTCTCTCTCTCTCTCTCTCTCTCTCTCTATAGTTTTGCTATATAGGAGTTGAGCTCTAGTGAGCGGCAAGTTAGATGGAGCGAAGCCGATAATCCGCTTCGCTGCTGCTTCAACCAGAAACTCGCAAGTTTTGCGTTTTTCTTCTTTCCTTTTTTCTTTATTTTTTTTATCCTCTCTCTCTCTCTCTCTCTCTCTCTCTCTCTCTCTCTCTCTTATACCACTTGTCTTCACTGTTCCAATAAAAAAATATCTTTTTTTAATATTTAATGTAACGTCATCATTATGTAATTTTCTTATGTATACATACATACACGGGTACTACCATCACAATATAAATTTAATCAATGTAGACTATACGGCAAAAAAATAATGTAAGTTTAAAAATCTCCTCTATGAATCTTTATATTGAAAAGAGAGAAAGAGAAGAGAAGAGAGAGAGAGAGAGAGAAGAAAAAAATGAAGAACGGAAAGAGAGCGTGACTGTCTTAACAAACACGTTGGCTCAGTTCTTATATTACCTGTGTATGCAAATCATCCAGTCAGCAAGAATATTATATTGATGCTTCCCTTGAGATTTTTCAACTGCATTACTTGTGATTTTTTCTTCTTTTTCTTTCAATGTTGTAAATTCAAATATAAACCATAACCACATTTTTTTAAATATTATTTATATTTTATTTAATATACCGTTTAGATTTTAGGTCCTGATTAAATTACTTAGGACTTTATATATTAAATTAGTTTTTAAAGAAGATATTTAGTAAACACTGCAGTCTTTATGAACGTTATTAACATATATAAAAGTATTTTTAAAATAATCTATGCTAATTTTTGTTTTAAAAATAACTACATCAAAAAGATCGTGGCTCTCTTATTTAAAATACATTACGTGTACAAGTTTTTATTTAAAATTTCCTGTCAAATAAATCTAGATTTCAGTTACAAGAGGTTTTCTTTAATAATAATAATAAAAAAAGACGATAGTTTATTATGACACGTAGGTTATACACTCATGTTTTGAGTAATATCTTAAACATCAATCACAAAATTGATATTCATAGCTTTTTATTATGACAAATGATGCAAAGTTGTGATAAAACTATTTATACTGTACTATGAGATAATGTTTTATATTTATAGCGTTTTTTTTTTTAACTATGAGTCACCTATATAAAAGTTTAAAACATTAGAATTTTTTAAGAGTATCATCTACCTGTTATATTTAAACTAAAAATGGACTTAGATATTTTATATTGATATATTGCAATATATATTTTAACGTATTATTTCTTTAGTGCTATTTCAGGTAAGGTATAATTTTGATAGCATATTAATATATCAATTCCTGTGACTATTATAGATGGATATAAATAATAATAATCAAAGAATATGCATTTGCATATCATGCAGAAAGCTGCAGTATTTGGTACAGCTAACATCGTGCGCAAAGTGCTTAGTTTGTGATCCCTCTTTTCACCACCTGCAGTTTCTATCAGATATATGGTACTGGGTTATTTTCACCTTCACCTTGAATCAAGTAGGATTTCGGGGTGTTGGTATTACAGGAGAAAAATGAAAAGAATATAATAATAAACATTGAAAGTAACTATGATTTGCAAAATTCTAAGTAAAAGCAAGTTACCCAATATTTTTCAAATAGCTGATTTACTGAATGGAACCTTAAGAGCTATCATATATATATAATTTTATATCGATTTAAGTAAATAAGTTGAAAACTTTTACACCGTGACGTAAGTGCTGTACACCAGGTACAAGATTTTAACGTAAATATATACGTAAAAGTTGAAACATAAACAATATTATGCAAAATTATTACTTCCATCATTTATAAAATAAATCTCAAATGAAAAATATTATCTACATGTTAGAAACAGACTTCTACAAAATTCACACTACTCTATTTCTTTCTCTCTCTCTCTCTGTCTCTAAAAAAAAAAAAAAAAAAAAAAACTTTTTTCTCCAGTAAAATATAATATATTTTTTTAAGCAAGGTATGACGTCATACACACAGGTAGGCAATATTACGTAGAGAAGATGAGTAGCGAGTACGTCTTATAATATTCACAGCTCAGAAAATGACGTGAAGACGACATACAAAACACACTGTGTGAGTCTTTCGTTTTAAGAGTTATTAATAATTCGTTACAAAACTTTGTATACAGCATATAGTCAGTAAGTACGGTATATATATATGACAGAAATGTATATACCAAGGGGACAAGTTTGTTTTACTGATGGGAAAGCTTCAAGTTGATGATGACTGCATCATTTTCATCATCATGCTAGCTTTTATATTATCGTCTTTTTCTTTCTCTTTTCTCCTTTTTTTTTTTTTTTTTTTTTTTTTTTTTTTTACACAAACATACAGTATACAAACAAAACTGCAATCATGAATAAGAACTTTTTTTTTTTACACAATCTTTTACCTTACAGTACATCACTTCTCTTCTCTTCTTCGTCTTCCTCTTTTTTTTTTAAACAAATAAATTTACTACAGTGTTTTTTGATGTTTGTTGTTAAAAAAACATTCGTTACACTTCTTGTTTTTATACGTTACCCTTATCTATGTTGAACTTTACATAATATACATAATTTTCTTGGATTGCATATTACTCTTATTTGTTTGAAGTTTGTTATTTTGCATACATGTATGGAACAATGAAAAAAAAAGTTGAACTTGACAATAAATATATTTTTGTCATGATACTTTTTTTTTCACTCCATTCCATCATAAATATCTCTTGAGTACGATTTGTATAAGATCAAACGAAATACCATTTTGTAATAATGTATAAAAGAATATTTTTTATATATATTTATTACTCTTTTAAAGCAAAAAAAAAAAAAAAAAAAAAAAAAAAAAAAAAAAAAAAAAGTATAATATAAATAGAGAAGCATAAAAAGAAAATAGAAAATTAAATTTCTGTAAACGTTGAAGTGTAAATGAAATTGTATAAATCAACTTGTGTATATTATATAGCGTGAAATAGGAAAAAAAAAGTAACTTTATATCCAGTTTATATTATATTATGTATGTTTTTTATATATATAAAAATATACAATAATAAGATATATATTATAAAAGTAGTGGCTATAAAATAAGAAAAAATATATTGATAGAATTTTTATGCAGGGTTAGTTCCTATTTATACAGTATAATATATAGTATAGGTGCTATATTATTGTATCTAATACATAGTATTTTATAGTTTAGCAATAAAATAAGATCTTAAATGATATTTTATTACTATTACTATACCAAAGTGTTTTCATACTTTTTGTTATCATATTTTAGTAATCGAAACACTCTTTCAATATCAATTATTTTAAATAAAACTATAAAGTTGTTCAGTTAGTATCATTTTTTTTTATAAGTAATATAAAAATAATACTATTAAAAATAACTTTGTTATTTATGTTATTACTCTAAAAATTTAATTTTAATTGCAATAAAAATTAATTTTATTTTTAATTAAATAACATTTAATGTTATTGTTTGTAATTTAAGTTAATATTTGCATTTAAAATCATTAGAATTATTTTAATTAATATTATTAATTGTAAAATCATGTACCGTATAAATTAATGTGTATACAAACTAAAAATTATTACACTTCACGTAATTTTAATCATACTTTGTTCAAAAGCACTTTTTTGTTTGTTATTATTTATTTTCATATTGTAAATACATCACGTACCATTTTTTTTATTGTAATATAGTAATATGTTTTGTTCCTTTTAATAAATTTGAGTATATAACAGCATGTTAACGTTTAATTTTAATGTGTACTTCACAATAAAGTGATTAGTAGTATATTGGAAGATCACTATTACATTAAAGGCGTAGAACACCTTGAACAAAAAAACTTATCTAATATCCTAACATACCTAAATATCAACGTTGATTTGGCTGAAGTCATTGATTTCTAATTTATTTTCCATTCACGACATGGTAAATGCGGGTTTATGACGTCACAGCTCACTGGTCGGAAACATGTGAGCTGTGAATCCTAAACTCGCATCTGCCATGTGGTGAATAGAAAATAAATTAGAAATCAATGACTACGGCCAAATCAATGTTGATTTTTAAGTATGTTAGGTTATTAGACAAGTTTTTTGTTCAAGGTGTTCTACGCCTTTAAGTAAAACAAATATGTAATGTTAGATTTAAAACTTTAGATTTTAATTGTTGAAATACCCCTTTATTTCTCTTTTCATTTTCATTTTCCAAATTACCATTTAGCAAAAAATAAAGCCAAAAGTCAACGATCACTTTTTTGTTAAGCAAATGAGTATCTTAAAAAGTGTTCTCGTTAGATCAAAACACTTTTTGCAAGATAGTAGAAGGTAAGTTTTAATGATTTTTTGTTTAACACGAAGTTATTTTATTTACTTAAGTTTATAGCTCTGTTTAATACCTAACAAAAATTAAAAATAAAGTTATTGAAAATATTTTTCCACTGTTAAAAAAAAAAAAGAGTAAGGATTTTATAGTGTTATAATATGTACAGTTCAATATTAATGTAAATATATATAAGCTTAAAACAAAAAATCTTTAAACAATAATAATAGCATTAGTTAATGGTCAAATATAATACAATATTATGATTAGCTTGTATAAATTTACTTCATATACACAACAAAATGTACCATAATTATATAATCTAACATAAAATAAAACCATATATATATATACCAAACAATGTAAATATATATACATACTGCATACTGTATAATATTATAATATATATATGTGTATGTTTGTATATTTAACTATAGTTATAACTACTAAAGCTAAAATGTATTTTAACGCCCCATTTATCACAAGTTCAGCATAAAATAGATTGAGAGTTAGCATTTAGATTAGTTGGTTTAGATATTAAATCTCCTCAGTATATACATATTAGAGAATGTTATGTTCTATCTATCATTCACTCACTTCAACTATAATAGTTATAGCCACTAACAACTGGAGTATTTACCCCCATTAAAACATTTACATTGCAACGGATTAGCACCGCATTTCCTATCATACCAAGCGTGAATCACTAAAATTAAACCTACCAACAGATTTAACATAGAGATAATAAAATATATTATTTTTACATTATTATTTAAAGCCATATACCACATAAAACAACATGTGCTTTTTAATGAATAAAAACGAAATGGGATCTTCAAAACTGCTGACAATTTTTACCAGAATGTTAATGTAACCCCACGAGAGAGTGTGAAAATACTGTAAAGTATGCAATTTTCGTGAAAATGTATGTTTATGACGTCAGAAACATGCAAAAATTAGTATGAAAATGTTGTGCGGGTTGCATAAATCGAAATTTCTAATCACTGCTATGGAGCTACAGTTGGGTTTTGAGATAAACTAAATATATTTTATGTAAGTCCCATCAAGTGTTTTGTGATATAAATGCTTATGTTTTTCTCTGGTTTATTCCTTTAATGTATTGCAATTTATTTTACGATGAGATGAGTTTGATATTTTATTGGCACCTCATTTTTTTCTCTCGCTCCCTCTTTTCTTTTCATATACCTATCTACATATTTTTTTATAAAGCAAAACCATTTAGAAACCATTAACGAATAAGCAAGTTTTTTTTTACATTGTTTTTATAAGGATTTTAATTTTCAATAAACATTTATTTAATAATGATAAAAAAAATATTTATTTATTTAGTAATTAAATTCGTTATTAAAATAAATATTGCCTTAAGCTTTTGTAAAATGATAAAATTACATTTATTTTTTTCCTTCAACCCACAACAGACTTTTATTTTAATATGAAACATTGTTTTACAAAACTTGTATTATATATAATAATGTTGATTATATTTTCAGAATATAAAGTTTATAAAAAGTAAATAAAACATGTCTTCTTATTACAACCTTTTTATCTTGTATTTTTGAAATTAACAGGAAATTAATTTTTTTTTATCGTAAATAAATGAAAGTTATACGTAAAAGAAAATGAACAACAGAGTGAAAGTGAGTGAGTGAGTAAATAACAGAGAGAGAGAGAGAGAGAGAGAGAGAGAGAGAGAGAGAGAGAGAAATGATCAGATAAACAAAAACTGATAGATTTTATTTTTTTGCGTGTCGTAATGAAAGAATGAATAGATGTGGAAGAAAAAATATTGATGGAAAAGAGTATGAAGAGGGGTCAGTATATAAGAAGTATAGAAGAAACGAAGATTGGATTCCAGTCAATTTAATTTAGTCTCTTGAAAAATACACTATAATATAGTAGTAGCAATGTATATAACATAGTAGTGGTGGTGAATAGTATAGGGCCGTTTTCTTATCATGTGATCACGTTGCAATCAATATATTTCCCATCCTTCTATCAATCATCGACTCTTCAAACCAATATTCTCAAAAAAAGAAAAAAAAGTCACTTTTTATTCTTTAAAGAAAAAAAAAAAGAAGAAAGAAAGAAAGAAAAGAAAGAACGAAAGAAAAAAAAAACTTATTCAGCATAAAAAAAAATGTTAGTTCGACACAATATTGAGATGAGATTTGAAATTGGAGATACATAAAGAAAACATTGAATGTCATGTTATTAGTAGTATAATACACATGTATTCTCAATATTGGACTTACATTTGAATGCTTTCTATCAGGGTAAAAAAGGAAGAAAAAAGTAAGGTATTTTATTACATAAGGCAAGCCAATTCATTATTATTATTATTATTTTTAATATACTGTAAGGTTTCTTTTCCAATTTTCTTTACTATACAAGTCAATTATTGAAAATAATATATAATATCAATATCAATATTATATTATTAACTTTATTTTGATTGTGTTTTCTGGGAATAAAAATAATTTAATTACGTCATAAGTTTCAAATTAAATTAAAATTGAATAAACAATACTCAGTAAAAGATAAAAAAAAAGTATAAATAGATTTTACATAGTTTAGATTAGAAATATAACAATTAGAATCATTTTTCTTTTTGTAAAGTACACACATATACTATTAATGGCTGAACTATCGCTATTTTTCAATAGAAAATTTGCATTTTTAATTATAATAAATAAATAAGTATAAATCTGTTAATGAATAAAAACTAAATAATATCTATATTTTAAATTGTATTGTGTTTCATTAAACTCTAAATGTGATAAAGTGATTGTGATGCATGTACTTATTATTCAGTGAGAATTTGTAAAGTTAATATATATTTTGATAAATGTTACTTGCAAACTGATAATTATATGTATTGTGGATAATCAAAATTATGAAACACTCTGACAAGTGATTATTGTTAAAAAAAAAAAAAGTCAGAGGACCATGTAAGTGGGTATGTACCTTTTTTGGCCTCTTAATAAAAATCAATTATTATTATTATATACGCTATTTATTGCTTTTAGACTGCATTTGTTGATAATTTAGTAAATAAACAATGAATGAATAATTAACAATTAACCTTTTTTTTCAGTGCTGATAATGTGTTAGAGCTTTATGCACATACTTGCATTAGGTCGAAGTACCAGTATTGGAGAAACGACATTGTCTTCAATTATTTTAAAAACAATAGAAGTTAGACATTTTTTTTAATATTTTTAAGTCTGATTTGGAAATGACGTCTCTCGTTTTCAATATTGAGAAAAATGAAATTTGTCCTTATAAAGTCTATATCTTCCAAAAAAAAAAAAAAAAAAAAAAAAAAAAAGGCAAATTAAAATTTTTGAGTAAGGTTGTTCTCTAACTATGAAATCGTATAGAACGTATAGTTAAAAAAAAATATATACAATTTTCAAAGATCTTTGAAATTTTTATAATGAACTAAAAATAATATCAAAAAAAAAAAAAGTATAGGAGACAAAAGGAAGTTAATATAAACACCTGTTCCTTCAATACAATATCAAATTAACGATAACCAATCTATCATTTATGACTAACACACTTGTTGTTATTATTATTATTATAGAACACTATTACTATAGCTGATGTTCATTAGACCCAATCAAATTTACATAATAAACAAGTTGTCTAATTATTAATTAAACTTCCATTCAATATGTGATATTTTGTCAATTATATATTGTTATATAAAGTTTTATTGATTGAAAGTGTCGTCTGCACAAAATTAAAGATGAACTTAATAAAAATATTGTAATAAATAAAATAAGGGGAGAATTCAATTAAGCCTCAATGTTCTCATAAAATTGACTATCATTATACGTAATACAATTCTTAATTTTCTGCATTGATGATAACTAAATAAAATAAATAAACCACTTCTCAATATTAAAGCCATAGACCACATAAAACAACATGTACTTTTTAATGAATAAACATGAAATGGGATCTTCAAAACTGATGACAATTTTTACCAGAGTGCTAATGTAGCCCCACGAGAGAGCGTAAAAATACTGTAAAGTATGCAATTTGCGTGAATATTCATGTTTCTGACGTCAGAAACATCCAAAAAGTAGTACACAAAATGTTGTGCGGGTTGCATGAATCAAAATTTTCTGATCACTGCTACGGAGCTACAGTTGGGTTTTGAGACGAACTAAAGTTATTTATGTAATACCCATCAAGTGTTTTGTGATATAAATGCTTTTGTTTTCTTCTGGTCTATTCCTTTAAGAGTATAATCAATCTTTCACAAAAACAATATTAATGAAACTATAATCAATACACCTCATGACTCATGACATTAGCATTAAAATATGAATATATATGAATTGTTAAAATAAAACAATTTAGTAGTGTTTTGTCACTCGCTTGACTTGAAGGGTTCATTAAGAAATATAAGAGCTGCGAAGTTCTTTCACACACTAGTGATCTTGTCTATACGACCACACAATTGTGCAAGGGGTGTGAGCTGCAGAATCAACCTGATGACTACCATTTGGGAGGGGTGGGAGTAGGGGGTGCTCATTATCATTGGTTGGCAACAACGCGTGCGACTGACATCCCCCTTTACACCCCTGGGCTCTCTTTCTTCCTTTCACTTTTTTCTCTCATCATTGCGACTGCGGTATAACCTTTTGCTTGCGTCCAAATTAGACCATGTATCGTCAGGAGAGAGAGAGGTGGGGTGGGGGAAAGAAAAAATGTCAAAATCATTCTCCAAGTGCACTATAGTAACTTAATCTTATTCCTATTGAAAAATAATGATCAGGCAATTATGATTTTATTTTTACTTTAAGATTCATTATATAGTATATAATAATATTAAAATGATGAAAATGTTTTATATATATATATATATATATATATATATATATATATATATATATATATATATATATATATACAATAAATTTAATTTAATGACTCTACCTATTATATTATACATATTATATACTTTAGTACCATCTACATAATAGAAAAAAAAATGAATTATGTATCAATCTATAGCAAAAGTTGATGTCAATATATCTAATAGATGATCCGTATATATACAATATACAAGAGGAGAGAGAGGGAGAAAGTATATAGAGTTTGTATAATTTAAAAAGAAAAACAGAGGAAAAAAATAACGACACCAATTTGTGAGATACTATAAGGGAACAGGAGAGAGAGAGAGAGAGAGAGAGAGAGAGAGAGAGAGAGAGAGAGGAAAGATATCGTTATGGAAACGTAATGGGATATATACTTTCTTTTCAGGGATCACGACTAATGATCTGAGCAGCAGGAGAGTAACTGAACAAGTGTAGAGTTTTTTTCTTCTTCTTCTTCTCTCTCTCTCTCTCTCTTTTTTCTTTTTTTTTTCTATTTCAAGCTAAAAATCATTAAAATTTAATATGATTGTATATATTATTGCTTTTTTGTATGATAAATGTTATAGACGGTAAAATCCAATTATTTCACTATACTTACAAAATTCATTTCTTCGAACAATAGTTAACATTATTTTTTTTTATTAAAATATAGCATTTATTCATTGTTTTTTTATTTAAAGTAGATTTTGTTTTGTTTTGTTGTTAATTGAAAAATATTATGTTGTAATATCACGAATTTCTCAACTAATTACTGTAGCAAAAACAGAAAAAAAATCAAACATGATTCTTAAATATATTAAGACAACAAAAACCTTTTGTAAAGAGAATATAATCCTTATCATCTGTTTACAGAAAAAAAAAATTAATACATTAAGAAACAAAAGGATTTTTCAAAAATAGAATTTAATTCAGCTACAAAGTTTTTTTGTTTTGTTTAAAAAAAAACAAAAGAGAGCAGTTTATACACGAATTGCTTTTTTTTCTCTCTCCCTCACTGTTTTGTGTCTAATTTCTACTTCATGCTCATGTTTTGAAATAATACTCTCAAAAGGTTTTTTTTTTTATATTATAATTATTAAAAGCTTAATATTTCACAATTTTTTGTTTTCTTCAAAAAATAAAAAGTTTTGTTAATTTTAACTTTTAAAAAATTGCTTTCGAATTCAGTCTTAAATGTTATTTATTTGGAATGTTTGCGATTCATTCTAACGATATAAATCATATGTGGTGTGTAAGTGGTAGCATGTGCACTGTATTCGTATAGAAAAATCATCAGAGAAATCAAACAATTTAAAGGAATAGCCCAGAAGAAAACATTAGCATTTATATCACAAAACACTTGATGGGACTTACATAAAACACTTTAGTTTGTCTCAAAACACAATTGAGCTCCGTATAGCAGTGATCAGAAATTTTCAATTTATGCAACCCGCACAACATTTTTTTACTAATTTTGCATGTTTCTGACGTCAGAAACATGAATAGTCACGCAAATTGCATACTTCGCTACCCTGAAAAAACTCACATTATCATATTATTATTTTCAGGCCATGCATTTTTTCTTTTTCATACAAAAATAATCAGGTTTTAATAGCACAGAAATTACAATTATAACCACTTTACTTTAAAAATTATATGTAAATTAAAAATACCAATTATATCATTCACAATATTTAATGTAATAAAATCTCACAATATTATTTATTATATAAGCTATTTATAATTTTTTTTATAGATATTCAAGAGAGCTTTTTAATTTTTTATCATCAAGAGTTATATTTGTATAATAATATGAATTATATGGTATAAAAAAAAATGCCTATGATATATCTACAAATAATGAATATAATAACATGTATAATGAATCAACTTGAGTTGCATAGTAGTTATTGTTATAAATAACATAATATATATTTTATATTTTTTTTATTATTCCTATCGATCGAGTGGTATATGAAAATAAAAATATATTCATCGTATAGCTTTTATATATATATACGTATATATACATGTTAGAGAGCTTTTCATTAATTAT
Source organism: Ecdyonurus torrentis (assembly GCA_949318235.1). Taxonomy (NCBI): domain Eukaryota; kingdom Metazoa; phylum Arthropoda; class Insecta; order Ephemeroptera; family Heptageniidae; genus Ecdyonurus; species Ecdyonurus torrentis. The sequence goes on along the minus strand of OX439130.1, from coordinate 15,885,054 downwards.
TTTTATACCATCCTAATGAGAGTTCTTAATTATAAATTATGATTTCATCATCATTATATATTTTTATTAATATCATATATATGTATACAATTTAATTAAAAGTTCATGTAAACATAAAAATAACTTCATAATTACGTTGTGAAATTCACGAGTGTGGTGAGAAATTTTATTTTTAAAAATATAAAAATAATTTTTAATGATTGATCATGTTCAAATGTTATTTTACTTAAAAAAAACCTTCTTCTTATCTTTCCTTTTTAAATTAAATAAAAAAATACTTTTTTTCAGAATATTCTATTAATTGATACTCGCATCTTACAATAACATTTTTATACAGTCTATATCTAAATACAGTCTAAATTATTTGAAAATGTATATTTATTAACAATTATCTATAAAATAAAGTAAAAATGAAATTTCTAATTAAAATTGCATGTTAATAAATGAAATAATTATAATTATTACTAATATAAATTTTTAAATTCTTATGTAACATTACATGTCTATCATTTCTAACTACTTATTGTAACTGACTGTACTGTAAAACAGTTGGGTTAAATTGAGACGTTGTATGCCTGATTTCGCCCAATAAAAGCCGTTAATTATTATTATATCTTCAAGTCTACTGGTATGGGGCAAATGGTATAAAATGACTAATTATCTATTACCTGCCTTTTGTTTATATATGTTTTTTTTTACTAAAATCAGAGAGAGAGAGAGAGAGAGAGAGAGAGAGAGAGAGAGAGAGAATGCTAAGCTATGAATAATAACCAATTTCAGATATCGTCCTAATCCTATACCACTCTACTACTTGCAGCTATACCTCGCTATCTTTATCCACCTTCTCTACAGATTTACAGTAAAATATCTAGCAGGAAGGTAGTGAAAAATTTTTACCATAACTAATTTATTACACTTACATTGGTTATTTATTTAAAATTTTATTCTCCAGTTGTAAAACAGTATAATGTTTTCTTTTCTCTACCATGTAAAAACATAAAAAAATATAAATGTCTATGAAATATAGTAGTTTAATCTGTAAATAAAATATTATGTAGAAGTAAATTGAACAATAAAACTCTCGCGAACTCCAGTGTAGGTCAGCGTTTATTGTGCTAGAGAAGAAGTAAGTAGAAGAAGAGTGAGCTTTTGTTGCTGGCAACAAAAACTTATCAACGTCGCGACAAATGGAAACAAAACACACCTAAATTTTGTTAACAAAAACTTTATCTTATACACACTTTAGCTATCCTGTTTCAAAAAGACACTGCTTTGTATTTCTACGTTTACTGTAAAAAAAAATTAAAAAAAAAAAAAAAACTAATTAGAATACAATTGCCTTCTTCTACAAGCTATGTTTTTTTTTTTACTAATTTAAACTCGTTGTACTGTTAGCATGTTGATATGTTTCGTCATTTTGTGATCATTGAAGGAATAGACCAGAAGAAAAACATAAGCATTTATATAACAAAACACTTGATGGGACATACATTAATAACTTTAGTTTGTCACAAAACCCAACTGTAGCTCGATAGCAGTGATCAGAAAATTTCAATTTAAGCAACCCGCACAACAATTTTTTACGAATCTTTGCGTGTTTCTGACGTCAGAAACATGAATAATCACGCAAATTGCATACAGTATTTTCACAGTCTCTCGTGGGGCTACATTAAAATTCTGGTAAAAATTGTCATCAGTTTTGAAGATCCCATTTCGAGTTTATTCATTAAAAAGCTCTTTTTTTATGTGGTCTATGGCTTTAAGAATTTTATACTCTCGAGACATTAAAAAAATATCCGTATCCTCGAGGTTTATACGTGAATGTGTTAGTGGTGTATTGCGGGCTGCAGAGTGGACGTGGTATTATATAATTATGTGATTGTATTACACATATACCGACGACATGCATTATTACGAGACTAATACTTGTTGTAACTCATTGTTATACTATGTACTGCCAACGGCTAATGCAATTTTCTGTCTATTACATTTTTTTGCACACAAAACATCACTATTGAAACCATAGACGTATATATTTCTATGATTGAAATGCTTCTATATAGAAATAGAGAAACTAAAATTACCTCAATTTATACTACCTTTAATATCATACTTTGTTTACAAAGAAAATAGTTTAAATGTAATTATTTAATAAGCACATTAAGAATATTATCAACGTTAATTATACTATAATTATCATAACTTTCTTCAAATTTAAGTTAAGAAGAGTTTATAAGTATAGTTTTCTAACTTTTTTAGAGCTTATATTTATATATATATACAACATATTGTGATTGCAAGAAAATAAAAGTCAATTAAAAACTTTATTATTGTTTTCCATTATAGCTTTGACTAGTTTTTCCAACCATAAAATTCATACAATAAACAGAGCAGTATAGTACGTAAATTGTGTTTAATAGCAAAAGCTCTAAATTATACTTCATCTATAATAATTTACTATATGGTATATATTTTACGTAATACATATCAAATTAAATATTGAACAGTATACTTTCATACAGGTTTAGAGAATACAGTATGTAACAATAATAATGTCGGTTTATATTACTTTTTTTTTTTTTTTTTTTTTTTGACCTTCAAATATTAACACAGTAAAATATAATCTAATAAAATAATAGATTATACTGTTATATTCTATACTATTTTATAGGGTTTGATAAGCTTTTATATTTATATATATATAATCGAACAGCAGGCAAAATATAATAAATTGTATTGGATGAGAGCCAAGCGAGTCGAAAAAGATTGAACTAAATAATAATAGTAATATCTTCTACATATATATGAGGATATACGTGTCGGCAAATTTTAATAGATTTAATTAAATTTTATAATTAAATTTTGAATGATAATTATGTGATTCCAAACACTCTTCGATTAATCGAATCAAATTTTATATCTGAAATTATTCTGAAATATTTTTACATACATATTCAATAATTCTTTATAATTATATTATTTGTATTAGCATTTTGAAGTTATTATGTAAAATTTTTTTACATATAAATATACTTTTCTTATAAAGCATGGTTAAAATTATTATACGAACCAAACACTATTTCTTATGTAACATCACGGTTTGCCAAGTTTTAGGATTTTGTTAAACATACCTGCAACAAAAGAAGTAAACAAAGGCACATTAGTTTAAAGAAAACGATAATTAAGACTTGAATAAAAATAAATCGACAAAGAAAATGTTTCTATCAAAGTTAAAACAAAACTACATAAGTAGAAACATTATGACACTACATGCATATTATATACTCGACTCAAAAAACCTGAGTTACCTGCCGTTCGACCTTTTACGGTATCGCCCAGCCGCCCCCCTTCTCCTCAAATGTGACAATGGGCGATACTTTAGACATGCCCGATTTAAATCGACTAAGGTTTTTTGAGTCGAGTATAAGAAATTCAATTTTTGTGTTTTGTATTCTGGATTATACAACTTTTACCAAATTTGAGATTGAAATATGATTTGATTTTAGAACGTTAAACAAACTCTTCTGGAATAGTAATAGTTACTTAAATATATATCTATCAGGTCATTTTATTTTCTGTACGTTTGTCAAGCTTAAATCATGATTGCAACAGAAGTTGTTTAACGACTGTTTGAAGTTAAATCCGTAAAATTTTTAATGTGTCTAGGAAAGAGAGAGAGAGAGAGATAGAGAGAGAGAGAGAGAGAGAGAGAGAGAGAGAGAGAGAGAGAGAGAGAGAGAGAGAGAGAGAGAGAGAGAGAGAGAGAGAGAGAGAGAGAGAGAGCAGAACAAAACGACATCTATAACAAAAAATAGACAAAACACTGCTTTGTTTATTTTTAATTGGTCGAATACGTGATTGAACTGACCACAGCTCCTGCAATCTAAATTGTTCCCGTAAATTAAACTTTCAAGTAAAAATTTTGTAAATTAATTGTAGTGTGACCAATCTACTTCACATTTTTTCACAGAATTAATATAAAAATAGAAGAAAAAAAAGTAATGTTCCTTTTACTATATTATATAAAAAAAAATGACATGTTTGTTTTAAATTAAAAAATATATCTTAATCACTAGTAAAAATATTAAAATTGTGTCATTGATCAGCAAGAAACTTTAATGCATTCATATACTGAATGAATATATGTTAGAAAATGAACAATAATATTTTAATCAATAATAACATAAAAAATATAAACAAAATAAAATGAAAATTGATAAAAATGACGTTGACTAGAAACATTAATAACAAAAAAAACATAAAGCACTATTTCATTTATATCTTTTTACTCATATAGAACTTTCCACAAGTTTATGTCATTTATATTTTTCTGTTTGAATTCAAAGCTAAATCACTTTTCTAAAACGTGGCAAACAAAACAACTTTGGTGCTGACATGTGACGCGAAGTTTTTACTGCAACTTTTATCTCAAAACTCAACAAAGAATAAATTAAACTTTCATACATATACATATATAATATATTATAAAATAAAATACATGTCAGCTATATATATAAGGAATATAAATATATATATATATATATATATATATATATAATATATCTATATATAATATTAAAATATATTTAATATGCAATACGTTCCACAGAGTAACAAAACATGATCGCAAAATTGCATTTTAAATTGACCGATACGTTGCATAAAAATAGAATAAATTATTTTTTAATTAAAATATTTATATTTGAATTATAAAACACTTTTATTTTTCTTTGTATATATTATTATTTTAATATGTTATTGCATATAAAATTTCTATACATATATAAGTACTATTTTTTTTTCATGTATTTTATGGTATAGTAATAAAAACAGGAGGTATTAATATTTATGATAGAATATAGTAGTTTGAACAATGTATGAAAAACCATTATAATTGCAATCTGTTGCTTTTTATTGCTTAATATTGTTGTTTATAATATAAGATACTTTAAATTCATTACAATAAAGTATTTTTTTACTTATATTTCAAAGGAAAGTGTAAAATGATAATCCATTATTATTATTTTTTATTAATTGAAAGAGATTCTCGGAAATTTATCACTTTAAATAAATAAATAACATATTGAATTAGTAGTGAATGAATTTCTAAGTAAATTTTACACAAATTTCACCATCAAGTAAAATATTAATTCTGAGATATTTAGAAATGAATAACTACTCCACTCAGAATGAAAAATTGCAAACAGAGTACTTTAGGCTTCTAAGTTTCTTGGCATAAAATGCTAAAATTCTGGGTTTCTCTCACTCATTCGTTTAAACTCTATTCCTAGCAAAACACACACAGCCACGACAGACACAAACACAGGTAGGTAAGTGAAGTGTGGTAAACCCACAGTTACATGACGAACTTAATTGATTTTATGGTTAGTTTTAGTGACGATTTTAGTGATGCCTAGTATAAGTACTGCTATCATAAAAAAGTTTTTTTTGTTTTTTAATACAAAATTAAAAACAAATTATTGTATAACGTTTATCACAATTTATTTTTAATAATTTTAAATATGCAATGAAATGTAGAAAAATAGTTATTTAAAAGACAATATAAACTTTTATTTTTTCGAAATATGATGGAAATGTAACACTGAAAACCCTTAGAGGTACTACACTATAACGTTCTTGTACTTATTGTATAACAACTAAGGATTTCAACTTTTTATAGAATTTAAGGAAAAGTTCTAAAACCCATTTAAAGTTAACGTTAATTTAATTCAACATAATATATAAATATATTGTGTAATTTTGTATAGGCACATGCCCACAAAGCCATCAATTTATTTGAAACTAAAGGGTCTAAAAATTTTGAAATAGCAAGAAAAGTAAGTACAACCAAGTACATTCTGAGAGCTTTATTTAAAATCTCTCAAACCGTTCCAGGATTCAGTTTAACCCTTAAAGGCAGTAAATATCTAGCATTATATAGGGAGAATGAGAAGACATAGTTCACTCCTTTACGTACACATTTTTTTCTGATTGCTCAATATAGATGATAATAATAAGCTTCCCATAGTATGTGCTTATATGGACACTGCTACTTATATGTTAAAGATAAAATTTAACTTTACTTTAAACTTTGTATCAACATGAAAAAATATTAAAAATTCAATATTAAGTTTATTTTTTACAAATGATGACAAAAAGACAATGTATTCATAAATCATAAACAATTAAACACAACAATAAGTCACACGTGAACGAATATAATAAAATACAATTTAGTAAAAATTCTGATTTCATATCATTCAAAACCTTTTTTTTATGATTATTATTTGTTTTTTTTACAATCCAATCCAATTCAAGAACAAATGAAATTGAAAAATATATAACAAATTTTAGATTTTATTAAGGAAAATAAACCATCGCGGTTTGGTATGATAAATTTGAAATAAAGGATAGAAGAAAACAGCAAGGACCTTACTTTCATGAAGATATTCCCATAGTTTGGTAAAAATCTTGCTAGCACAGATATGAAAAAACTAACTAACAAACACATAGGAAAACACGTTATATATATATATATATATATATATATATAATATGCTAGCAAGATTTTTACTGAAAGAAGGGACTATCCTCACTATGGTAAGGCTCTTGCTGGTTTCTTGTATCCTTTTCGTTCAATTTTATCAAATTTTAGATTTTGTTTACATTTATTTAAGTTTTCGTTTAAGATGATTTGTTTTAAAATCTACAACCAACAATCCTAGTACATATTTCAATACCAAACAAACATTTATTTATACAATACAAATAATAATATGAAACTATAACGTTTTTACTGTATTTACTTTTTAGAATACATTATCAAAATAATATAAATAATTAATCTTTTTTATCATGTCATTTTATTATCAGTAAAATTACAGTAAATGCAATGCAAAAGCGTTGAATAATAAAAGCATGTAAAACACATACTACTATTATAATCTCTGACAAATCATATCATTATGCTGAATTATTCATGAATTATTATATATATAATAAAGTTAAAAAATATATATCAACTATATTATTTTATTATGTAACAAAATTGACTATAACGAGACTTAAAATATGATTTTTAATAATTAATCTCATTGTCATTTTAATCTGAATAATATTATTCTTTTAATATCATACTGGTTAATTAATGCTTTTTTATATTATATTATAGTTTAAAAATATAGGCTTTAATATAAATTAAAACGTATTAAAAAAAAACTACAAACTAAAATAAATATTATTATGCATATAGTTATTAGTGACAGTGTAATACTTTAAAAAAAATTCATTTTAATTATTTTTCCTAAAAAATTAATACATTAAAGCTTAAATTATTATTGCTTAATGGTATTAGTTTTAATTTAATGTTTAGTTACTGAAAATATAATATTTTTTCTAGTTTACTTCATATAAATGCGGCATATATTTATTTGGCTATTTGTAAAACCCGTTCTGACTTGAAATTTTTACTTTCTGTTCTAAATGAAATAAACACCAAAGTAAAAGACATTTTATATAATTATGTCAAAAACATACCTTTAAAAATACGATAAAATAAGGTGCAAAATCTTATTTAAAATAACAACTTCTTTCTAGAAAGTTACTAACGAAAGTTGCTGATTTTTTTTATTACTATTAAGTTGTAGGAAGCTTTCCCCCCCCCCCCCCTCCATGACTCCAAATTGCAGTTAATGCATTATGCAATAGAACAAATATTTTTATTTACCAAATTGTATACATATTAGTATAAAATATCATAAAAAGATTAATAAATTTTGTAAGAATTAAATAGATTACCTGTTACTTTAAGTAACCATGTGATATTATTCTATATCATATGGGTTTTAAAAACAATGTAAAGCTTTGACGTGTACACAATTTAACACAAAGTTTTAGCAACATACACACATAGTAAAGAATACGTTTGCCAGAGTATATTATTATATTATAGTACACACACTATGTGTACACTATACATACATACGAGTATACTATAATATATTGTGTGTATGTTTGTTGTATGTAGGTAGCCAAAAGTGAATCAAATTACGTTCACATACCAAAGCGCCACACATGGTTACATGGCACGTCATTTTAAATCAACACTTCAATAAACACCACTTTCTCAAATATCAAATCACTAGAGATTAATGAAAATATATATTATACTTTTTTTGATTTTGTGTTAATAGCTAACGTTTATAATTATGTATTTTATAATAGTGATAATTATTATTTAATAGATTGAAATTTTAAGTCTTTTGTAAACGTAAAATATTAAGTGTATATATATTCTCAATTATAAATAATTTAAGTGAAAAGAAATTTAACTTAAATTAAAATTCAAGTATACAGTATAAACTAACTAATCACAATTAAAAATTATTAATAAAATTATTTAAAATAATTTTTACGTTATATGTTAATATTACTAACAAATATTGTAAATGACTGTACTGTTAAACAGTTGGGTTAAATTGAGAGGTTGTACGCCTGATTTCGCTCAATAAAAGCCGTTAATTATTATTATTATACGTAGTACGTATACTTCTAAGTAAGTACGTATAGTACAAGTCTAGTTGTAAGTCTATAGTATACGTATACTTATGGAATTTGATATATAATTTAATGTTTCTGGGTAAAACTGGGTTAAATTTTTAGTAGGTCATACTAGTAAATAAATTATTTATGTAATTAGTAATAGTACAGACATTATGACATAACATTTCTACTTGATTACTTTATGTCCTTACCTTGTATCTATACGCCTTATTTATAAGGATTTTATACATGGGGCATGATAAGATTTAATATTTTTTTTTTATTATTTTAATTAAGGTGCCGCTTAAATTTCCCTTACTTGATATAGATTTATTTATTCATTGATTGATTGATTTTTTTTTTGCTGCAAATAAACTGAATGGTAAAATTTAAAATTTGGGGTCAAGTTTTCAAGTTCAAGTTAAGAATTTACAATACAGCCAGTCCACAAGTGTGTACGTAATTATAATACTATGACATTCTAAATGATATACAAAAAATGCAACAAATAAAATGTAAAATTTATGAAGAAATTTTTATTTCCTAAAGAAAATAGCCTCTTCTATGTAACTCCCTTTCGTTAGTTACAAATGCAATCTAGCAGCAATCTAGCACATGACATTTACATTACGTAAAATTAATTAGTGTAGAAATTACTATTGTCTACGAAGTAGCCAGATGTAGTTGAAGTTTAAATTCATATAAATAGGTACTAACTTTATAATATAATACTAAATAACTATTTCTATAATAATTACTTCTATATTTCAATTATATGTATAAAATATTTTGTTCTATTTTAAAATAGAGTACTTTACTGTCAAAAACAAGTTTCTAATTTATTTGCTATTGTACTAAATTTTCCATTGAGGTTTGATATATATATATATATACAGTATATATATATATATTATATAATATATGTTTGTGATTTCATGCTTTTAAATGTAATATTTCTCTGACTTAAACGTAAATTTTGTCAAGCAGAAAGTATGTTATTACAGTATTATTATTATTTTCCTTTGTACAGTATTGAGCAAGAGTTTATAATACTGAGAATGCAATTTTCAAACATAATAAGGTATGAACATAATAGTTAAAGTAAAATGATGAAGACAGAAACTTGTTGTTGTGTAAAACATAATACTATTAATGTTTTACGGTTACTTGAAGCAATTATCCTAAAGAGTATGCAACCAGTGTGGTACAACTACAATATTGTGAAATATATAAACATGAGTGCATCTAAAGAGAAATTAAGTACGTTGTATAGATATTAAATTTGAAATTTTACGTTATTAATGCAGACCACTTAATACAGTATACGATGTACATAGAATTAAAATTTTAAGATTTATTTTTATTTATTTATTATTATTATTGCTTTCCATAATGTGTTATCGTGCTACACCCATCCCAGTCCCAGTCAAGACATTGTCTTATCGACAGGTAAGGACTTTCCAATTAATGAAAAAGCACACACGGGCCGGTCACGGCCTAAATACACAGCCCGGCATTCGCCATGACAGCCAATAGAAACCGTGGAAACATTCTAGGCAGCCTGGTCGGTGCAATCACATCGATCATGCACCTCCCGAATGCTGTGCGTCGTCATGGAATGCATGTAAACTATAAACATGCATCGATCGTGCAACGTGTTGTGCTCTGCTCTCACACTTCACGTACACACCCAGCAGTGGCTCGAACCTATATACTCGGTGTGGAATACAGAGTTACGAGTCAGCTGCCTTCACCACTCAGCTATACCAGCTCGGTTTTGAAATCGTACTGTATTTTATAACTGTTTAATCAGTTTAATCAGGACATGTAGTTATTCTTTACTTAATCTAAAATATATTATTCTTATTTTCATTTTATTCACAGATATAATGGAGCATTTTAAAAAAAATCGTTATTTTCAAAAGTTGCTCCAAGAATCTCCTGCAAAAGCTTAGTCACTATATACCGCAATAAATAGTAAGTATCAAAATTATATTAAAAATTCACAACATTAAAAAATAATAATATAAAAACTTTCTGAGTATGTAATGCAATAATATTTATCGTACTAGGTCCTAATTTAGACTTGTTTTCAGTTTTAACATAATATTACAATAATATCATTTTTTGCTTTTATTTTATCATTGTTGCAAAGTTAGATCATCCTGCTCAAATATATTATTGTATATTATTTAACATTAAAAACTCCATTATATCAAATTGAATCAACATTTACAAAGTGCGGCATGAGTAAATGATGCATTGATTTTTCTCTAGATTGTAACCTCATTGTGAGTAAAACAAATAATGTTTAAATATTTATATATTTAAAAACGCATTATCATTCTCTAAATCATTAACATATTGTCTTACAAGTTTTTTTTTTATACTGTTGAAATTGAAATAGAAAAAACAAAAAGTCTTGTATTTTCATGTTTTACATTGAAATTCTGTAAGAAGTATATATATAAAAAAGTAGAGAATATTTGAATTGAATTTTAAATTGTGTGTTAAAGTGAGCATGTAAAAAAAAAAGGAAGGAAAAGGTATGTGTAGTAGTATAAGGTAAAAAAAAAAAAAAAAAAAAAAAAAAACGAATATAAGGATCGATGTTTGTTGAAGCTTGAGTGTCAAATATTCATGTATGTGTTCCTTGATCCTTACTGGTGTATGTGTGTAAGTGTGTTTGGGAAGCACTCGTGAGGTAGGTAATGCGGTGTCAAGTGGGTGACCCAAGTAACATCTCCTCCCTATACACTCAACATTACTAGACTTATAAGAAGAAGAAGAGATAAATGAATTAGTATTGACATCAATCTATGATAGATGACTGACCTTTAAGTGTATATAATACCCCTCTATATATCAAGAATTTATGATACCAGAAAATATGTAGTCATGTTTACTTATATATTATTAAATAAAAAATATATATATGACATTTTATATTCAAAATATTCCATTAATCAAATTAATAGCAGAAATGTTATTTACAAATAGAGTTTGTTTTTTATATATATATGAGTGGTCAGCAAAAGAAATGTCAACAGAATATTTTTTTATGTAAAATAAGCCACGTATAGCATTTTTGTTATTAAAATTTATTGCAAAATACATCGTAGGTTTTATTTACTTTATTTTTTAATTTTATAGTGCAAATATATGGAGTAAATATTAGAGAAATATATTTCTATTTGTTTAAGAATTTTATATACATATGTGTGTTTGTATATATATATATATATATATATATATATATTATATATATATATATATATATATATATATACACACACACACATACAGTATATATATATACATCAATATTGTTAACATTTTATTTCACTTTAAATAATATTGTTGATTGAATAGCAACTCAAATCGCCTAAAAGTATATAAAAATAAAGTACTATATTTGGTGTAAAGAAAAATATATTACAGATTACAAAGTTAACAAAGTTAAAATCTTTGTGGTTAAAGTGTAAGTTTGTTTCACTACCAAAATAATAATAATAATAATAAGACAATTTAAATGTTAAAATATTTAAATTTAAAAACGCAAGTTTTAAAGTATGATTATCTTAAAAACTTTCTGGAAAACATATTATATTTAAATTGTATAGAATGATATTGCTATTAAAAAAATCTTTGTTTGTACAATATTGTTTTGGGCAAGAGAGAGAGAGAATTTTTGTTGTATATTTTTTATTTAATTTATAATTTTTTGACACACTCCGGTAAAACAAAACAAGCATGACTTTTTTTGAATCATACTGAATTGAAAATTCGTGAATTTTGTGACAGCTGTTGAATAAAGTGTCACCATTATTCAATTTAATCGACAGGACAAACAGTATAAAGGGTAACACATGGCTGAACATGCGTTTCGTTCACTCATTCCACTCAATATCATTTCTGACTAAGTAGTTTATGAAATATTTAAAACCTTTTGTCAAATTTAAACTTTTTTTCTAGCAATATGAAATGACATTTTTGTTTCTTCTCCTATGTACTTTTTTTTTTCTTTTTGGCAAGAGGATTTTGTATACGAAATATTATATAAAGAAAGCTTAAGCTACTTAACTTGCGAAGAAAACTTTTGTTCTCACAAGAATTTTTTATACTACTAAAACTAAGAGAGAAAGAAAGAAAAAAAATAATAATAAAAAAACTTTATACGTTTTTTCTTCTTACTTTCTCATATGACAGTGTTAAAATAATTCTTCCCTTAAGTCTAGAAAATGCGTAAATCAAAGTGGACAAGCAAAAGTAAAGAGCAAAAGGAGAAAGATGCCAGTTTGCACCCTTCACACACTTTCTTTCATCACTGCATGCACTTAGCAAAAAAAAAAAAAAAAAAAAAAAAACTTGTTATACTTATACGCAAAACAATATTAGAATTTTTTATTAAAGGTCAGGTTTCTATTCTAATAATCATAAAAATAAGCCTTCCTGATGTAAACTTAAAAAAAAATATATTAACGTTAAGTATCAACAAATGAAACGTTCACACGAAATAAGAAAACACGCAATGGTTGTTATGATATGTTGAATCATTGTACAAGATATATACCTAAAAATGATAAGTCACTATGTTATGTTGTTTTAACTTTTATATTAATTTGAAATTTTCATGTTGAAAGTAGAGAAAATAGTATTAATATATATATATATATATATATATATATATATATATATATATATATATATATATATATATATATATATATATAAGAAATTTGACAAGAGAAAATCCTTATTAAAGATTGTACAAAGAAAGTTATTATAAAAGTTTTTAACAAATTAAATTTGATAGTTTTTGTGAATATTACATTTTAATGGTATCTCATATTGTGTTGAAGTTTAAAACTAAAATGCGTATATAAAAGAAAAAGGAAAACTTGAGAACTATACTGTACAGTATATGTATGTAGTTAAATTATCATTATTATATTGAGCACACATTACCGTTTAATACAGAGCTCGTAAAAACTATAAAAGTAATAAAATAAAATCGTAAAGACCTAAAAAAGGAAACTAAAATGTTCTAATCAAAATTGAAATATTTAATATTATATTTTATAATCTCTAAAGATTACATTTATAAAAAAATAAAATATAAACATTAATAAAAATTTGACACGTTCTACTACATTTAATCCACCTTATCTATAAACTTGCCAGCACATAAACAAAATCTTTTTATTTAATATATATATATATATAATTTATATATATATTATACACACACACTTTTCATGTCAATTGGATATTTTATCCCTTTAGACTATTTGTTTTTCCTTTTTAAACTTATATTTTTACGTCTAGACGCTTCCATGTGGTCACTTTTTTATTATATATATATATATATATATATATATATATATATATATATATATATATATATATATATATATATATATATGAAATATCGTGTGTCAAAACTAGCCTCTAAATTAATATTTCTCCCCTGCGTTTTACTTTATAGTATGAAATGTAATAATATTATAGTATATTTTGATATATACGTACGTATAAAAAAACCATTTTGATGGATTGGATAAATATATATATATATATATATAATTTTTTTGTGGAAAAATACCAAAGCAATGTCTTAACCAATAAAGAATGACATGTTTGATAAAGAAAAGAGAGGAAATTCTTAAGAGTATTACAGAATAAAAGAAAAAAAATAGTATTTCACATATAGAGTAAAAATATTACTGAGTTTATATATATATATATATATATATATATATATATATATATATATATATATATATATATATATATATATATATATATATATATATATATATATAAATTTTCAAACAGAAACTATACTGTATAGTACGTCTGAGACACGAATAAGTTTTCTTTCTTTCTTTTTGAAAGTCACTGGAAAAGTTTTTTCATATTGTTACTATAAACAAAAATAATATAATTCAACAATCCTTTTTTTTTTTTTCTATCCGATATGTTACCAATATTTTCAAGACGCGTATAATACAAATCTATCTACAACTATATTAATATCATCTCTCTCTCTCTCTCTCTCTCTCTCTCTCTCTCTCTCTCTCTCTCTCTCTCTCGTTGTATTGGTTTTGTATATATGTAAACTATTCGTAAACAGAAAGAAAAAAGTTTTAAATCATTGGCTTGGAAAAAAAATGTTGAGAAACCTTAAATATAAAATCAATATTACAATAAAGGTACCAAGCGTTGTGAGAAGTATTATAAAACATGCTAATATTAGGAAGAAAGGGAATAATTGAGATAAATTTATATCTTTTATTGAAGTCATTTAAAATTTATTGTAATTTATATATAATATAAGATTATACTATAGTTATAAACGAATATATAAAGAATTGCTATAGTCTTTACAAAAAAAAATTTAGAGAGTGATTCAAACTCGATTTTTTTCTTCTGAAATTTACAAACATAAAAGCTGAAAAACTGCAGGATTTCTAGATTTCATTTCATTTCATTGATTTTCTTAATTTAGTGTAATAAATTGCAGTAACAGTAAACAATACACAGTACACTCATTATGGGCTCAAATTAATCAATTTAGCACACAGAAACCTTAGAAAAATAAACAAATAACACTATTATGTGGATATTTTATGACTTTTGTAAACTTATGTGTGTGTTTTTCCCTATCTAATTATTAGTCACAACAAAACCTAACCAAAAATGAATAAAAGTACGGTGAAAAAATTACTACTAATGACAGATACATGAAACCTGTAACCTGTAAATTGCAATAGGTTTAAGTATTTACCTGGAACAGGTATTGATATACTGCAATATCACCTAATCTAGGTGAGTCAAACTTTTATTGTGGTGTGTTTTACCTGCATTAGGTATTATTGTAGTGTATCAATATTACTGTTCCGAACTAATGTTTACTTTTTTATATTGATGTTGTTGTGAACAATATGTGTATCTCGTTTTTTTCTCACGGTAAGCAAAATGTGTATCTCTTTATTTGTCACGTTTCTCAAGCTTAGCAAAATGTGTATCGTGTATCTCGTTTTCTGTCACATGAAGCAATATGTGTAAGTCGAGCGCCATCTACATAAGGTTCGGAAACGACTTATTTATTTTGCTTCGAGAGATACACATTTTGCTACACGTGACCAATGTCCCTCAAATGTCTTCCAACTCCAGGTACTTTTTGTATTCCACGCAACACTAGCGCCACCGCACGCCGCACCTGAACTACAATGTTAAACTTACGCAGCTTTGTAGTTCCAGATGTCACTACTATTGGCGCATCGTCATTTCTATTGGACTACGTGCTAGCATAGGGAGTTGGAAGACATGTGAGGGACAAATAACGAGATAGACATTTTGCTAAAAGTGACAAAAAATGAGATAAACATATTGTTCGTAACAACATCGATATATTGATATTTACAGGAATTATATACCTGACATAGTAGTTTTTTTCGTGTATTCAAATGTTTTTTTATTAGAATTTGTTTAATTGAAATATCATAAAGAATATGAGCAAGAAATACAAAGAAATTGAAGATAATTTATAAAAGGATCAAAATTGAACATAAAATAATAAAAATTATCATATTTATACATTATATTGAGTATTTTACATTTATTTATTATAATATACTTTAAAAAAAACATAATATATGTTCTGCAATAATTTATATAGTAGTATAGTATAAATCTAGCTTCAAAATTTCCATTGTTCGTGCACTTAAGTTAGCTGAGATTTGTAATGGCAACGAAAGACAGTAAATTACGACACTGTATACAACAAATAAGTCGATTCATTAGAAACCTGGGAGATAAAGAGAAGAAGAATAACACTAGTTGACTGTCTTAGGCAATTTATTTTAAACGAATGTTCCATTAGCACTAAAAAACATTGTAATATAGCTTTATAATTGAACGCAAATTTCACGATTAAAGCTAAAAAAAGGAATTATTTTAAATCTGTGCCATATGTTACATTATTTTTAGTAGTTCATTTAAGTAGCGAAAATATTTAATGAAAAATTTTAATAGTGATGAGTCATGAATCATGAATGATTATTTAAACTTTTTAATAACATCTAAATATTTTTAATTATAAATAATAAAAGAAAAAAAAAAGAAATTAAATTATAATTTATCTTTGGTTCAGTAAATTAAATGCATTATGCACCATTAAATGCATCGTAAAAACTTCTTATTTGCTTTTGTAGAAAAAAAATATTATGCATTTAAGTTAGTATATTTATGTAGTCTGCAATTTTCACATTAAAAGAAAACTTTGAAAAAACTGAGAAAAAAAAAAACATACATTATTTTTAATTTACATCAAGTATTTGCCTTTAAACTCTTGTAATTTTCTATAAGAAAATAGAAAAAAGTCATAATTTATATAGCCATTAACTATTAGATGCATTTTTAAAATATATATACCAAGGTTAAAAATTATTGTAATTAAAAAATAGTCTTTTAAATCTTAATAAATGTATATTTAATTAAAAAATATGACAAAAATTAAAAAACTGAAGTAAAAAAAAAGAAAGAAGTTTTTAGTATATAAATTCTTTTCGTTTAACATGTTAAGTATAAAAAATGATGCAAAAGATGCTATATAGAATAGTAAATAGCATCTTATTTAAGTTTTTTTTTCCTCTCTCCACCCTCTTAAGACTTTACTCATTTGTGGTGTCTTTTAAGAGTTCGCGTTTCTAATCCAACCATCAATCAAGAACAAAAAAAAAAAAAACTACGTTAGGGTAGCAAGCAAAAGCAAGCCAGCAAGTCTAAGGAACTCTGGTGGGTATTAAGAGCTAACGGGTATGCGTGATTTGTCACCATGGATGACTTTTTGAGAGGAGACTTTAAGTATACTAGACTAGACTTGTTTTCTTCTAACTAAAAATCTTATACGTATTTTTCTCTTCTCTTCCCCACTTGTTCTTTTTCTTCTGTCTTATTATTATTATTATTATTACTGTAAAGCTTTGACACGAATAATGTTTGTGCTCTATTAGTATCAAATGCCTTAAGGAAAGATTTTAATAGTTAAAGAAAAGAAAATGTTTTTCCTTTCTCTCTCTCTCTCTCTCTCTCTCTCTCTCTCTCTCTCTCTCTCTCTCTCTCTCTCTCTCTCTCTCTCTCTCTCTCTCTCTCTCTCTCTCTCTCTCTCTCTCTCTCTCTCTCTCTTTCACTCTACAGTCTGTGAATCAAGGGTTTTCTTTGTAGTTTATATAAAAAACTTAGTGTGGTGGGTGCTCGGTGGTTGGAATGAGGGGTTGCTAAAGGCTATATAATATGGAGTAGGAAAAGGAGTATTAAGAGTAGAGGGTTAAAAAGGGGATAGATTCTGGAGGTCTCCAAGTCTCATTCATCACCTTGTCTGTTTCCTCTCTCTCTCTCTCTCTCTCTCTCTCTCTCTCTCTCTCTCTCTCTCTCTCTCTCTCTCTCTCTCTCTCATTTATTCTCTTTTCTACCGAGATTTGAAGTCATGCTTTTGTCGCTATAGTTTTTCTCTGTCAATGTTTTAAAATATTCTACAGTTGTGCAGTTCTCTCTCTCTCTCTCTCTCTCTCTCTCTCTCTCTCTCTCTCTCTCTCTCTCTCTCTCTCTCTCTCTCTCTCTCAGAAGAAAGCGCACACGTGCAGTTTTTCTCCTCACACTCTTTACACATGACTGAGTTAGCTGAAGCATCTCTCTTTTCTTTTTTTCTTTTTTTTTTCTCTGCTTCGTCTATTACATAAAAATATGAAACTGTGAAGAAAGCGCAATGACAACCAAGTTCTCAAAACTGTCAAATAAAATTTTATTACAAAACTATTGAATTTTTTTTTCCTTTTCTATACTTTAACTTTATACATTTCCATACATAATATTTTTTTTTGTTCTTTTAAAAGTTACAAAAAAAGAGTTTTTAATGTAAAATTTTGTGGGTTGTTACTAATTTATTTTACCACAAAAAAGTTCTTAAATATATTATTATATAACATATAAATCTTTTTTGAAATTTATAAAATAAACTTTAGTTTTTAGAAAAAAAAAAGAGAGTGGAAATATAGAGAGAATTATAATAAAAAAAAATGTAACTTGAAAAGTCATTATTTTATATATTTAATGTTATATACGATATAATGTTTAAAAATCATCAGTGTACAATTACCAAAATTAAAAAGAATTCATTTTAATATTCAAGTTGTGAATATGTTTTAATTTTAATGAGGGAGAAAAATGAGAAGAGAGAGAACAGAGAGAGAGAGAGAGAAAGAAAAAAAACTTTGTTAAAATTGTAAACACAAGTTTTCAGAACGACTTCTCTTTTTCCCATTTTAATTCAACTAAAATGTGTTTTATAAGGAAAGAAGGAAAAATTAAAATGAGAAAATAAATAAAAAGTTATTAAGAAATATGTTTGTTTTTCTTTCGTTATGATGAAAAAAATATTCTCTAACGCCTGCATATATATATGCAACTTCTTTTACTGTTTGTGATTGCAGGTTGCATAAAGTAAAAAACCTTCAGGCGTAAACCTCTTTTGCATTTTAATTTTATAGCAGGAGTATGTAAATATATTATATAACACATAAACTCATATTCATTAAAATAAATTACAACTTACAGGAAATTTGAATGTGAATGTTTCATAGAGAATGATTTTATACTACACTGTAATATTTTATATGTATATATATTTTTAACAATTTATATGCAACTTTTTTTTTTTTTTTTTACTCACTTAATGATGTTTACTTTTAGTGACGTCAATATTTCAAGTGCATACTACACAATATCTGGGTAACTTCTAGTTTTTAATATATAACATTTCTATTTTAAGGTAGTTCTATTCTAGTGATTTTTTTTAAATGGAGAGAGAGAGAAAAAAACATATTACTAATTGTATAAGGTCTGCTACACACACACACACACACACACACACACACACACACACACACACACACACACACACACACACATATACACATATAATATATATATATATATATATATATATATATATATATATATATATATATATATATATATATGTATATATGTATATATGTATATATGTATATATATATATATATATATATATATATATATATATATATATATATATATATATATATAATATGTATATATGTATATATATATATATATATATATATATATATATATATATATATATATATATATATATATATATATATAATGCCACTGGAAAATGGAAGTACTTTATTTAAGCTGCAGATTGAATACGTTCTGTATCGCAATGCATTAATTATTACATAATAGCAATGCACATTGCACAATTTATAATATGGAATAAAGTATGTTAATATAAATGTGTTTTTTGTAATTTTGTACTATAGTATTTGCTATATATAGCAAATTTATGAATCATTTGTCCGTATAGAAATCAGAAAATGATTTTTTTTACTTAGGTTCAACTCATATAATACAATAAAAAGAGGCTCTATAAATAGTTATTTTAAACAACAATCACTAAATAATACTGTCTGCATGACGTAACAGCTACAAATAGCTCTCAATCTACTTCACAGAGTAGCAAATAATTATTTTATAATTCTGTAAGATAAATATAAATTTACAAGACAACAGAGTTGACTACGTGCAAGAAATCAGTATCAAGCTACAATCTAATTTTGTCTTCTTTTAATTAGTGTTAAAAATTAGTGTACATAATGTAACAATGTAGAACACATCTTGCATGCTTTCATAGTAAACAAACCTATTTGATACAGACATGAGTTAACTTTTGCTCATCAGAAACATAAAATAAAAAAAGCATACATAAAAGATTATAATAATATTATGTTTATAATGTTTTGTTGAACAAAAAACTTGTCTTAAAGGGGTAGAACACCTTGGACAAAAAAGTTGTGTAATATCCTAACCAACCTGATAATCAACATTGATTTGGCTGAAGTCATTGATTTCGAATTTATTTTCCATTCACAAAATGCCGCTGATGGTCACTGACGTCACAGCTCGCTTGTTTTAGGCGCGCGTAAACCGGGCGAGCTATGACGTCAGTGACCGCCAGTTTCATTTTGTAAATGGAACATAAATTAGAAATCAATGACTCCGGCCAAATCAACGTTGATTTTCAGGTTTGCTAGGATGTTACACAACTTTTTTGTGCAAGGTGTTCTACGCCTTTAAGTCTGTAATTTCATAAAATAACTGAAAATCAACGTCGATTTGGCCAGAGTTATTGATTTGTAATTTTTTTACATTCACAAAATGACGGATACGGTTTTATGACGTTACATCCTGCTGGTGCATGAGTGTATTAAACAAGTGAGCTGTGACGTCATAAAACCGCATCCGCCATTTCGTGAATGGAAAATAAATTAGAAATCAATGACTCCGGCCAAATTTAAGTATGTTAGGAAATATCTCAAGTCTTTTGTTCATGCCTTAATTTAGTTTGTAAAATATTACAAAAAAAAAAAAAAAAAAAAAAAAAAAAAACTTAGATAAAAACAGGTTATTTAATAATAAAATAAATTAAAAATAAAACTTTAGGTACTAACATCTTTATATTATAACTTGATTTCATAATAAATTAAATTGAATTAAATTAAAGTACATAATATAAGTACAAGTATGTTGGTACTTGATTTTATAACTTACATTTACGTTTTATTATATTTATATATTATTATTATTATTATATAAAATGCAATCATGACTGCACGAGAATCATTCTATATTCATAACATTTAGAGTGGAAATTTAATTACGAGTATGTATGTACGTACAGTACATGCATCGTCTCGTACATACTTACTAGAAGTATTATGTATAATATTATACTCTGATATAATATTATAACATGCAAACAAAGTATGTTCATTCGACTAAATTAGCTACTTCAATATTTTATATCATTCAAATTTTATTAAAAGCTCTTCTTATACTCGTATATATAATATATATAATATATATATATATATATATATATATATATATATAAATATATATATATATATATATATATATATATATATATATATATATATATATATATATATATATATATATATATATATATATATATATATATATTCTAATGTAAGTTCTCTTCTCTATTTATACATTTCACTTACTGATATTATATTGAATTATAATACTTTATAATTAGAAATATATTAATATTGATATTAAATTATAGAAAATTATATTAAAATAGATATTACACATGCAATATTTATTTAAATATAATGATGATAATATTCTATGGCTTTTATTGTGAACGACAGAGATTTTTAATGATGTAACATAATGACATTTGCAAAAGATAAGGTTTTTTGATGAGAGAATTTCCCATTCTTGTATTCCTTATGGCGTGTTGTTTTTTTAACGGATATTGTCACACAGCATCTTTTTTAACTTTATTTTTACATCATTTTTTTTATCAGTAATGATTTTTATCAATATATATAGTATTATTTAGACTTATTTAGTATCATTGAAATAAATAAAACCTTACTTTATATGTCCGAGTGATTGTTTTCTTGAATTTATTGATTATCATTTTTTTTATGAATAAAATTCTCTCGTATTTTTTATACGTATTAATTTTTCTGGCTTATTGCATATTAAAAACTTGATGAATTGAGTTCAAGAATTTTATGGTAAATTTAAAAATGAGTATCTTTAAAATTGAAAAGTTGAACTCCTCCAATAAAAAAAATGTATAAAAACTACTTAAGTATCATGATAACTATATCGCAATATAGATACAGATATAGATATAAGATAAGGAAGAAAGTAATTATTGGACTTACTGTAATATGAGACCTTTTATGCTTTAAAAAAAATGAGTTCCATAATTTCAGTTTTTACTTCCACATTTCTTTCATACCAAGATATAAATTATTATTATTATAAATTTGTAAAAATCCGATTTTTTTTAATTGTTAACAATATTGATTAACTGATTGAAGTACATACGATTTTTGAATATATATTTAACTATTTCAATTAAGCGGGTGTTTTTTCTCATAAGAATTGCATTACAAATTTAGCGTGAGTTTTTGACTAGTATAAAATATATTATCACAATCGTATGTACTGTACGTGATGTTCATTGTTAATTTAATTGCTATGATGTGATTTAAATTTGAACAATTATATAAAGAAGAAAGAAAGAAAATTTAAAATATCTTTAACGATAGCAGACGATAGCGCAAGAGGACAACTTTAAAATATAAATCCATATCTTTAATAATGAGATTTACTTTCACGTTTTAACTTTATTATTTTTGCAAAGTAAACTTTTGCCTCGTTACATAATGAAGTATCACGAAAATTGAAGTTTGCTTTCACGAACAGCTGATTTTTGTGTTGATGTTGTTATGAAAAAGAAAAAAGAAAATAAAAAAAAAAAAAAAGGAGGAGGGGAAAAAAACTAAGACGCAAAGTCATTATTGATTAATTTATCAAAAACTTTTAACTTTTACTTCATACATATTTTGCATGTCAGCTGTAAAGAAAAAAAATTGAAGATCAATTTTCGTAAGTTAATTACTAACATAATATCTGTTTTAGACATTTTATTTGCTAAGTTATCTTTGAACTTAAATAAAAGTTTATTATTTTATCAACATTTAAATAAAGCGCATAAATTATTTTCAAGTATATAATAAATATAAACAAAATTATTTCAGAAATAATTAAAAACGTCAATTAAAGTACAGCATGCTATAATAATTTTTACGTGTTTAAAATTTTTAACTATATATACAGCAAGTGAAATTCAAGTTAAAAATAAAACATTTAAAAAATTTTTACCATATAAAATTTATTTTAATATTATAGTATTTAAAAAGCCACACAAAATGCGCAATTATTCCACATTGTGAATGTTTTAATTCGATTAAAACTCGATGTATTTTTTGCTTCAGCTAACACACTTGGTTATATTATTATTATGTACAGTATAATATAGGAGAAAGAAGAAAGACATAAATTTTATACCCTAAAAGAGAAACGACAACTTCTATGGTACTCACTTCAGTGAACTTATAAGTACAAAAATCTTTTGCACTTGCCAGTTTAATGTACAGTATTGTACATTTAAATTAGTTTAATACATGAAAATAAAGAAATAAATTATACCAGAGGTTTTAATATAAATTTATGTCATATAATATCTCAGACTTTTATATGCTTTCTTTATGTTTTCTCATTTAACTGCACATTATATAAAAGAAAAAAAAATAGGTAGGAAACAAAGAAAAATCAGTATATTATGTGTAAATATAATAAATAAAAATAAATGAAAAATGGTTTTAACTTTTTTGTTTTTATAATTTTGTTTAAAAACTCTATTTCCTAGTACATAAAAATCTAACGTTTATTTGAAAAATAAAAATTACGAGAGAGAGAGAGAGAGAGAGAGAGAGAGAGAGAGAGAGAGAGAGAGAGATGAAGAGATGAACTTTTCTTGCAAATTAAAGTATGGCACATTATAGTAATAACATCAATAAAATAACAAAGTATTACTTTTATGGATATTATTTCTAAAAGAGGATGAAAAAAAAATACATAAAGAAAATAAAAGACAATCTTCTTATTCGTTGAACAAAAGAAATCAAATCTACGTTTCTCATTTGTTGTACTTTGTATTGTTTGTTTCATGGGGGAAAATAAAGTACTGTCAATATGGGATTATTTTTTTATATTACACAAAGCATCTTCAGATTTTTAATTGTAAGGATTTATTTGTCATACGATCGCGGTTTTCAAAGAAAACTTTTATTTATAAAATGTCTTTCCTTGGCATTGTTGTAATTTTATTTTAAAAAATTAATTATTTTCAAAAATAATATATATTGCTCTTTTACTCATCATAACGTTTACACATATATGTTTTCTATTACATTAATGAAAGAAACCTTTTACAAGTTATTATTTGAAAAGAGGTAGCAAGAGAAAATAAGTGGGTGGAGAGAAGTGGGTAGATATTACTTTCCAGGCTTGAAAATTATATTTAAATCATCATTTTTGGTTTCCTGAATTTAATGATATTAATTATATATAATTAAAACAAGTTGTTGTTTTCATCAATATGGAAATTGATATTGCTATAATATGGAACTTTACTGCAAAGTTCATACAGTGTAACATTTACAATGAAGAAATCTTATTTGTCAATTTATAAATATAAATAAATAATTGGTATTTTATTATAAAAATTAAGAACTGTTGTTCTTCAGAGATGCAAAAGATTACACTATAATTTTTATTTAATTCAAATTTTATGGTAATAACTAACTTGGATAAAAATTTTAGAACCCGTGAGCATTAAATAAGGAAGGAAAAAAAAGTGACATTGCTACTAGGCTTTAAAGTTGTTGTTTTTTTTTAATTATGTAATTTAAAATTTTGCATGGCAACCCTGCAAATTTTTACCTATTATTAGAAGTTATCTGATTAAAAAGTGTTACAATAATAACAAAAAAAAAAAAAAAAAAAAACTTTTATATTATAACTTTAGCCAAATTACTTGAAAAAAAAATTGCAATCAAATTCATTAGCGTTTTTGTCAACTTTTAAGTTGCATACCAATAGTATTAACAATGTAGTGTGAATAAACTTGCATATTTTTGTGCTTGACTTGGGATTTATATAATTCTATACATGTATAGGCAGCAGGCACTGCGCAAGAATTTAACTTTACTGTGACCACTGCAAGGCAAAGAGAGTGCTTGGCATACCTCTAACTACTTTTTAACTTTACTAACAACCTACATACGCAATTAAATACTTGATTAAAAATAAGTTGATGTGATGAATGAATTGAACTTTAAAATGTAATGTGATGGATGCTTGACTTTAAAGAGAGAAAGACACAAAGATATTGAGTTACGTGGGTAAAACCAACATTTTTGTAAGTACACATACACAAAATACTTTATAGATCAATTTTACTACATTGTGTTACCAGTGTATAAGTATCGATTTTTGATTATATTTATAATGGATAGTTTAATAAATAAATTAGTAATCGTATCGTCTTTATTGAATAATATCTAAAAATACTAATTAAATGTTTATCATTTCTCACAGTGTTATTTATTAATTTACTTTTTTTGTAGATATACATAGCAGATGTATGGAAATGATTGTAGAAGGAAAAAAATGAGATAAACATTTTTGATTTTGAATTTGAATTTGAAATTTGGGTAACGGTTAGGATCTGGCGAGTGCCTGGGTCATAATTTCAAACCTGACCTACAAATATTTTGAGTAACAAACATTATTATTTCACTATAGTCTAAAGCTATAACAAAATATTAGTGTTGTCTGAATTTTATTAAATCAAAACTAAAATTTTAATTGTCACGTGTTTTTTTAAATTGCTTGTTGTCATGCGTTAATCTTTCTTTACGAACTTTATGGATTTTTTTAAAATACGTCTCTGTTTTCAACCCGTTTATAGTGGCATTTTTAAAAAAAAATAATAATAAATTTATTCACATTGTTTTACTAAATACTTTCCTTTTTTAGTACAAAAAGTTATTTCGTATACTGAATTCTCTGTAATTTATTTTCCAAAAATTAAAATTCTCAGAAACTTGATAATAAATACTGAAAAAATGTAGAAATATTTCAAGAATTTTACAACATAAAAAAGCAGCTAAGTTAATCAGAAATTTTACTCCACATCATGCTACAAAACTAAAATATTAAATAAAATAAAAAATACTGCATTAAATTCTACATCCCCCCTTAAGCTAATAAAATATAAATAAAAAAAATAAGCTCACTCAAATCTATATTATTTATATAGTAGAAAACATTTACTAAAAAAAATACTCAAACTTTTTTAACTGGAAAAAAAAATGAGGGCAAAAAAAGCTAACATCTTTAAAAAGAAGTAAATATTAAGTTGTTTTTTTCTGCCTGTATATAAAAAAGTGCAAGTAAGCTACGTATAGGAATCTCTCTTTGATCGTGCAAGTGTAAAAAATTGGCTTCAGTTTGACTTTGGGTGAATAGTGAAGTTAGGAAAATCTGATAAGACTCGCACTCATACTATACACACAAGGTGGTGGGGTGAAAGAGATATGGATGACCTCTTATAAACTTGTGTATGGAATGGACATCAACATCATCATATCATAATATGATGCTACAAAACTGTTGCTGTGTATTGCATTCAAGGACCAAAAACCAAGACACAACGTTCAAACAGGTAACCTTTATTAAAGTTTTTTTTTTCTTCTTCTTCTTCTTCCCTTTTTTTTTTTTTTTTTATTATTATTTTTTTTTACACCACAATAATTTTCTATTAAACTTTTAATCATTTTTTTGAAGAATGTAATGAAAATATTTGACAAACAAAAAACTAGTAGCGTTATTATATTAAGTCTTACAAATTTCAAATTACATAATATTTACCCCCAGAGTGCCTTTAATAATATCTCCTAACACCTATATAACCATGCCTTAATACAATTTTATTACATGGTAATAACAATAACCATATTGATAATTACAATAACAATGTTATCTATTGAATAAATATTACTTCAAAATTGTAATGTATAAAGATATGCAATATATAATCTACGCTATGATATAAAATAAAAATAATCATAAATTTAAGAAACCCGTATGCATATTAAAGGAATAGACCAGAGAAAAACATAAGCATTCATATCTCAAAGCACTAGATGCAATTTACATAAATAACATTAGTTTGTGTCAAAACCCAACAGTAGCCCCGTAGCAGTGATCAGAAAATTCGATTTATGCAACCCGCACAACATTTTCATACTAATTTTTGCATTTTTCTGACGTCATAAACATGAATTTTCACGTAAATTTGTTACTTTACAGTATTTTCACGCTCTCTCGTAAGACTACATGAACATTTTGTTAAAAATTGTCATCAGTTTTGAAGATCCCATTTCGTGTTTAATCATTAAAAAGCACAGCCATGTTGTTTTATGTGGTCTATGGTTTTAATATAAATCCAAGTTAGTTTTTTTGATTTATGTACTTTTACACATAAATTTAACATCCCAACGACTTAAAATTAAATTTGTTACTAATTATAACTTAAAAAAAACATACTGAAGTAATAATATTTAAGCATTACAACACATTAATTAAAATATTGAACTTTTTAATTACACATGCATGAAAAAAACAAAATATTTAAAATTTTCCGGTGGATATTGCAAAATTTTCTTTGAAGTTTTATTACAAGATATGTATTACACAAGTTGACGTTTAATTTATAGAATGAATAAATCTTTTACTTGTTACATAGCAATTAGTAGTGTAGCAAATAAATATAAATGTGTTAATGA
>OX439130.1:15817158-15852158 GCA_949318235.1 Ecdyonurus torrentis | reverse complement strand
TCTAATGAGCTATACGATCGAAGTTAAAAAAACAAACAAACATGCAATAAACAAAGTTGCTCATTTTTGTCCCCCTGTGAGTTGTTTAAGATGAGCTTGATGTCATTGTTATATTTATTATTACTTCTATAATCAATATTAAATTCCTTCATGAACTCACAAGTTATATTATTAAAGCACGTAGATAGAAATTCCTTTAAGTACATGAATATAAGCTCTCCATCTTTTTTGAAAACAAGGGACATTACGCTCAAAAGATTCATTTCTTTACCTATCGTCCCACGTTTAATCGTATAAGGAAAGAGTAAATTTTTACTGCATTCCCCTTTTTATCACAATAATATTTGAAAATATTTTTACAATGCAACAACATAAAATATGTCTGTCACTATAGAATTAACACAATGTAAAAAAAAACAAAAAAAAAAAACTAATTTTGCTGCATCATTTCAAAATACTATCTAGTAAGCTTAAAGCATTAATTAATATTAATTAAAATAAAATATGGTATTAAAATATAATACCAGAGTAAAGTAAAATTTACTTTTAGTTAATTCGACTGTTTTAAATTTTGACTAGATAATGCTAAAATTTAATGGAAATAACAGTAATTTTATTTTTTAATTAAGTGCGGGTAATATTTTCCCTTGCCACTGTATGATTTTAATTTAAATATTTTGTACGAAAGGTTTGAAAATATTAAAAACTACCTTTAATAGTTACAAAAAAATATGAAAGACGTAAAACACCTTTAACAAAAAACATGTCTAATATTCTAACATACTTAAATATCAACGTTGATTTGGACGGAGTCATTGATTTCTAATTTATTTTACATTTACAAAAAGACAGCTACGGGTCTATGACGTCTCACTAGTCCACTCGCGCGGAAACAGGCGAGATTTGACGTCATAAACCCGCAGTCACCATTTTGTAAATGAAAATAAATTAGAAATAAATAATCCCGGCCAAATCAACGTTGATATTTAGGTATGCTAGGATATTATACTTTTTGTTTTTTTTGATCAAGGTGTTCTACGCCTTTAAGATAAACTCTCTTCAGTAATTAAATGTTTCTAATGATACAAAATTGCATACATATTGTTATTATAACTTTAATAATAATTGCTGATATAGCTATAATGTATAATAATAATGAACATGAGAAGCACAAATTCACTCAACTGATGAATATAATGCAACATAATAATATTGCATTATATTATAATACAATAATATATACGATACGAAAAACAAAACAAAGGTAAATTTTATATTAATTAATTAATAAACAATATAAAGTATACAAAAAAACTTGACAGTTTATTAAAGCAATTCATGTCAATATAACCATAGCAATTTCAATCGTATATCAATAACAAGGATAGGGAAAAAAACTGCATTTTTTTTTATCTCTGCTTTGGCATTTTTTTTAATTAAATAACTAGACTGGAAGGAAAGCTTCCCTTGCAGTGATTTTTTTTTCTATATCAAGAGTATAATAGAGTATACCAATATAACGAGGAAGGTTATAAATTTATATTTTGTAAACATCACTCATGTATTTGCCAGTAACTTTATGTTATTTTACTACAGGCTGTATTTTTTTAAAAATTTTATAATGAAATATGTATAGTTATGGTTATATGATGTTCTTTGTAAAACTGCATCAAAATCTATAATAAAAACAAACAACTATATTTTAGTTCTTTAAAAGTTAAAAAGACTTCATAATTATGTAAATCAATACATTTAACTGTTCTACTTCTCTGTTTCTTTATATGAGAACTTCATTTATGGAAATAAATTTCTAATAAATACAAAAAGTAAAGAATGCACATTTCATAACGATAAACTTTTCTTTAATAAATTTTATTCTTATATAAGTACAGCTTTCAATTACCATAAACAATTTTTAACATAAATTTTTCTTTGCAATATAAACAATCGATAAAACAACTATTTTCCGATAGATATAAAATGTTTAACATAAAGTCATAAAGTTGTAACTTCAAAGTATTAGATTTTTATTATTTACAAAAAAAAAAAAAAAAAAAAAAAAAAAAAAAAATGTCTTGTATAATTTCCTCTTTTTATATTATTATGATGTAATTTTATAACACGAATCTTCAAGAAGAAATTCTCAAAGGATATAAATACTAATTTAATAAGGAAAATTGTTGCATTATAAATGAATTAGTACCATGAGAAAATATATATATAACAGAAAAAAATATATATTTTTTTTCTATATTTTTATTATAGAGTTACTGTTTTAGTAGTATAAAAACCATTCATGTATAAGATAATAATAATAATATTAATTAAATTAATTTCTTTAATTCTAATAAATAAAAAGGAAAAAAGGAATTTCATTAAATCAACTAGTAATAGGTTCAAATGTAATTTCCGTGTCTCTTATTTTATTACTCTTCGATAATAAGTTATATATAAAAAAAAAGTAGAAGAAGAAGAGAGACAAAAAAAAAAAAAAAAAAAGGATATCCTCATTAAAGTAATAATTTTATTTTTAAAATTTAAAATAATTTGAATCAATGGCTTTTAATAGAAAATATAAAAAATTTATGTATACACTTATTTGAAATATCATTATATAATTTTATGGTAAAGAATGTAAAAGGGAATGTTGAGTAAAGATGATAAGTAATAATAAAAATAATAAAATAAAGTTTAAATCTAACACACACAAAAGTGTTTTTTTATGTTACATTTATAAAGCATGTTAATTTGGCATTAAAATTGATAGATTAAAAATAATAAAGGAAGTTATTAAAAATGTAATACTATCATGTTTATGCACGTTTAGAAGAATATTTAAAATACCATTTGAAGTCATATGATTCCACAACATTTTATAATACTTTATTCTATATTGTTGTAAAATAAAAAGCATAAGACTTAAGACTCAAGAATCAAGTATATTGACAAATAATTCAAAATAATTGTGATAAATATTGTAGATATATTGTAAATATTAAAGGAATAGACCAGAGAAAAACATAAGCATTTATATCAAAAAACACTTGATGGAATTTACATAAATAACATTAGTTTGTCTCAAAACCCAACTTTAGCCCTGTAGCAGTGATCAGAAAATTCAATTTATGCAAAACCGCACAACATTTTAATACTAATTTTTGCATGTTTCTGACGTCATAAACATGAATTTTCACGAAAATGGTACTTTACAGTTTTTCCACGCTCTTTCGTTGGGCTACATTAACATTCTGGTAAAAATTGTCATCAGTTTTGAAGATCCCATTTCGTGTTTATTCATTAAAAAGTACATGTTGTTTTATATGGTCTATGGCTTTAAATATGTCACTTGCCTAAAGCATAAGAAACTGCAGTCGAATATAATAAAAAAAAATTAATGTCGACTTGTTTTTTTATTATACTATATAAATGTCGATATTAAAATTATTGATTTATATGTGATTTGACACAGTACTGTCAAAACGAATGCAAGTCATGAATGTAACGTTACGTGTGCAACGTTAATGCAATTCTTGTGTACTACTATCGATATAAATACTCGAGGCATGTAATGGAAATGAAATAATAGTCTAGTATTTGACGTTGCAATGGATTTATAATGTTAATTTTTTATACTAGATATTACTATAATGCTTTACACGTTGATATTTCATTTTTAGAGTAATACTATATAGAGTAGGTAGGTATTGTGTATATAATATAATATTTCTACCAAAACTACATTGAGCGGATACAGTATGTAAAGTCAAATGTGATTGGCTAGAAGTTTTTATAACACGCTCTTCGATTGGTTTAGCATCCCGGATACAGCTTTTGGCGGAAATGGCCAGTGTTTGCAATAATAATGTTTGCAACATGAAATTATTAGCATTTATATCACAAAACACTTGATGGGACTTCCATAAATAATATTAATTGGTCTCAAAACCCAACTGTAGCGCCTTAGCAGCGATCAGAAAATTTCGATTTATGCAACCCGCACAACATTTTTATACTAGTTTTTGCCTGTTTCTGACGTTATAAACAGAAATATTCACGCAAATTGCATACTTTACAATTTTTTTACACTCTCTTGTGGGGCCACATTAACATTCTGGTAAAAATTACCATCAGTTTTGTAGATCCCAATTTGTGTTAAAGAACATGTTGTTTTATGTTTTCTATGCCTTTAAAAAATTAATCATTATAGCATTAATTAATTATTTAGAAAGATGTTTCTCATTATGCTCTCTCATATGGTTATAGAGATAAGGTTTGTCAATTCTTCCCTTAGATATATAAAGATTTATAATTAATCTTATTAGTTTTTGAGCAATTATTGGTGATATTCATGTGGTTATCTTAAAAATTTCAGATATGAAACGTTTCCATATAACTATAATAAATAGTTCATTAATTTGACAGTTGAAATTCTAAATGAATATAGAGTTTTATTTTCTTATTAAAAAACATATTTCAATGTTTTTGTCACCAGGCATACTTTTGTTTTCTGCGTCTATATTCTTTTTCAAGACTAAAATAAATATAAATTATAAAATCTAAACATGTTTTTTTCTTATAAGAAAGAAGAAGAAAATAAAACTAACTTATTTTTCATCTTACTTTCACCATAAATCCAACTATTATTATTTTTCTTTTCTTATATCTCATAAAGAAATGGCATACATACATAATGTTAGAAAACTTCATACCTGGGACTTTCTCTACTGTATAGTCACAAAGCAAAACTTTTCTTATACGTATTATAACATCTTATAGCCTGCCAAAAGAACAAAAAAATATAATAAAAAGTTCATACTGGAAAAAAGGTGCCAAAAACAGTCAGATAGTATCTATATTTTTAAAAACTTTTTTTCCCGTATTTTTTGTGTTCACTCCCTTTTCATGAACAAAGGGAAAAAATATTATAACAAAAGTTCGATAATTTTTTTTACGAGTAAAATTGCTTTTTTTTTTTTTTTTTTTTTTTTTTTTCTAGTGAAAGAATGTAAACTTTGGCATAAAGGTGCGAACGGGCGAACGGGGGAGTTTGGATGAAAACAGTTAAAGGATCTGCGACACTTAAAGAATACTCTATATGTCCCCATCATCATGGTCTATAACTATACTTCCAGCAATCTTAGCATGTAACTTTTACTGTTGAATATCTATATTTTATATAATAACAAAAAGTAACTTTTTGATTTCAATTCCCATATTACATTAACTATATATCTTGAGCAATTTCATAGAAATGTATTCAATCTCGTTTGAATACAATCGATTTCCCAAAGCTCTTTCGTGACTACTTGAGTTATTTGGAAGTAGGAGGGGGGGACGAGTAAAAAATATACATATTCAGAGTTTTTTTAAGTATACTATTATGATATATTCGGTGAAATATTCAAATCAATGAGATGACAATCTTTGATATAGTATAAAAAAATGGTACAAACTTTTTTCGCCAATCTTTTACAAAATACACACATTAAGTTTTTTTTTCTCTCTTTCTCATACCACAGACACGATACAAAAAAACAGCAATTCAAACGATTTAAGCAAGAATTTTTTTTATACTTTATACTGTCTTTTTCAGACTATTTCAAACTTTTGTAATGGAAATTTCAATCAAAATAGACATAATACTATTTGGAAACTAAACTTTTAGACAGTATTTGCCAAAAACACGTTTTTACATCTACTTGTGATAATGTAGCCCATGACATTTCTTAAAACAAGACGCAAGTAAAGTTTTTTTTTTTTTTTTTCTACCACTACAATCTCTTAAGTCATGTTATTATTATTTTCCAGATGGGCAAACTTTTTTGAAGATCCTCAGCTTAACCAAGATTTGTTTTCATTGGTTTCCGTTTGGTTAACCAACTATATTGTTCAATTAATTATTTTATGTCTTACTTTACTATTATTATTATTCCGGAAATGATGTATAAAAATATTTAAATATTTGTTACTTACCCTTGCTCTGGCTGGTAACCTTGTCTCTCAAAACGTTGATCTGATGCACCTTGCCAAATTCCTCGAACATGATGCGTAATTTCTCTTCATCCATAGAACGAGGGATTTGTCCCACAAACATCTTGATCGCATCGGGGTCGGGCTGATCGGAACCTCCGATCATGCCCGAGCTCATGTTCCTAAAACAAAAGATAAACAAAAATTTTGTTAATTCAGTTTATATTATTCAATTTCATTTTACGGAAGCTTATTTATTTACAGCGATTTATTTCATTTTTACTGCGGTAAAAAACACACAATAACAATTATTTGCGATTCAGTGATAGTTCAGTGTTGTTGGTTCAATGATAAGGCCTTTGATCTGCCTGACTGCACCATTTGCCTGTTTTGCTATAAATATTTTAATATTTAGTTATTTATATATTTTATTTTACTCATATATAGAACACACTATAAATTTATGAGGTCCATTATGTTGTCCATTAGGTCTCATATACATTAAAATAATCCTTAGAAGTGCATGACAGTTAAGCTCAAGACAACGGTAGTTTCTTATCGCAC
Organism: Ecdyonurus torrentis; assembly: GCA_949318235.1. Classification (NCBI taxonomy): domain Eukaryota; kingdom Metazoa; phylum Arthropoda; class Insecta; order Ephemeroptera; family Heptageniidae; genus Ecdyonurus; species Ecdyonurus torrentis. The sequence continues at coordinate 15,845,624 of OX439130.1, read as the reverse complement.
TTTAGGCTCCGCCCCTGGGATAGCGTCCATAAAGTTAGCAAAGTCTAAACTCTTATCGCCGAGATAAGAAAAGGGATAAGAACTGTAAGAAGGACCGCTGTCCTAGGTTTTATGTAAAAAAGATGTAGCCTCCGATTAACAATTAAGTACCGTACAAGAAGATTAACAATTTTAATTTTTTAAGATTAATTTAAAAAATTAGTTTAATGAATCAATTAGATAATTGTAATTTTTTCTTCTTCTAATTAGCAACAATGCACGAAATGAGTCACATAAATGTATACTTTGTGTGACAATAAAGTTTGCAGTTTAAATTACGAAGCAAAACGTCTCGTAGTGCCAATTAGCTAGCTAGCTTGGTTAGGTTATGTGTCTCCATAGTGACATTGGGAACCACTAGATCCAATTAGCTCTCGACTCACAACAACACAAATCTTCAACTACTATAAACTTTAAGGTTCAAATTTATATAAATTTAATATACAATAATCAACTTTATTTACATTAGTTTCTTAAACGTAATCTTAACAAGAAAAAAAAGTTGTACTTAAGAAGTGTTTTAAAACAATTATAAAATTTTAGTTAATAAATCGCTGATTGTAAGTTTTAGAAACAATCAAACAATTGTTTACAACTTTTTTTTTTATTGTGACAGAAAATGAATTTTAATACTCAAGTAACATTTTGTTCAAATGTAAATTGTAATACTACTAAAGTAACATCAGTTTTGAAATACATATTTTAACTGCCACGTTTAAAGCCATAGACCACATAAACAACACGTGCTTTTTAATGAATAAACAAAAAATTAAATCTTCAAAACTGATAACAATTTTTACCAGAATGTTAATGTAGCCTCACGAGAGAGCGTGAAAATACTGTAAAGTATGCAATTTGTATGACTATTCATGTTTCTGACGTCAGAAACATGCAAAAATTAGTATGAAAATGTTGTGCGGGTTGCATAAATCGAAATTTTATGATCACTGCTACGGAGCTGGGTTTTGAGACAAGCTAAAGTTATTTATGTAAGTCCCATCAAGTGTTTTGTGATATAAATGCTTAATTATGTTTTCTTCTGGTCTATTCCTTTAAATATCGTCACAAGTATATAGGTAACTTGTATTATTAGCATATAATAATACTAATCCTTGTTTAAAAAAACTCCCCATAAACGTAATATATATATATATATATATATATATAATATAATTTATATAAATTTGTTGAAAATTTTACATGAAAAAATATATTCAAATTAATTTATTACAATACATAATATGTAAACGAGTTCTTGTTTTATTGTGTAATTTTTTTTATAACAATAAAAAAGAAATAAAATAATAATATTTATATATGAAAAAAAAAATGCGTTTGCGTAAAATTTTTGAATACATAAAACATAAATTATTGTGTGAAATGTATTGTATTAAATAATAAATTTTAAATTCACAGTAAAACAACAATCAAAAATACAGGTGCTTGACTGTTTTTTATTTTTTATATATAAAACTTTTTTTTTTTTTTTAAATATTTTTTTTTTTTTATTATTACAAGTTGAAATATATATTTTTAAAAACAAAATTCAACTAGACTGGAATGTATAAAAATGTTATAAAATAAAATTTTGTGAGTAGTTAAGTTTTGTTTAAAGTATGCACGCACAGTTGTTATAGTAATAATAATATAAAAATAAAATTACCTTTTTTTTTTGCAGTTGAAATAATAAAGTCACCTTTACTGACAGCTAGCAGTTAAAAAAATTTCTGTTGGGAATTTATAAATATGCCATGATTTTTTAAATCAAGAGACGAAAGAATAATATGATACACCTAACAAATAAAATTATACGTATATAAAAAGTGGAGCTATACGGAGATTTGTTAAAATGATAATAAAAAGGGTAAACTTTCAAGTAAAAATAAGACATGCTTTCTCAAGTAATGTCGATTTACAAAATATATTATTTTCTTAAGGGAGTAACTGACGTCGGCCATTAGACTTAAACTTTTACCGTCGAAATAATCTGAAATTTTGAACAATGATACTTCAGCTTGAGACAATTTCAAATATATAAAAATTTTGCTGGGTCACCGTGCAAATTAATTTTATATGATTTTTGGAAATTTTAAGCCCATAAGGCCCAATGTTAATTTAAATATTTTTTTTTTTCTCGACGGTCAAAAATCTTGAAATTTTTATCACGGCTAGTTGTGAACTTTAGCTACACAATGACACCAAATTTAGACCCAAAACACTTCTAGTTTTTGAGATATAAAGTCAGTATCTTACTCCCTTAAGTTGAATCTTTTTTTTTAAATTCTTACAAACACATTTATATTATTATTTTATATTTATTTAAAATTCATATTTTTATTGCTGTTCTCACTTAAATAAAGTATTCTAAAAATAAATATTGTAGTCTTATATGTATAAGCTAATAAATAAATTTTGTTAACACATAGCTTTTCATACCATGAAAAAAATAAAAGGTTGTGATCATATACACCTGAAAATATTTCTTCAGTCAGTTTCAATAGTTTCAAAATAATTCAATTAATAAATCACTTTAATGTATTTGAATTATTATTTTAGCTGATAATTTTATATCGTTAGAAAATATCAACCCTCCAACTATAAATTCATACAAATGTATAACGTAACATTAAATAGACATAATTATTGGATTCTATAAACGTTCTTCCCTTAAAGCTAATATAATGATACCAGTTAATTGCTTCGTATTGGTTTTTCATGTTGTTCAAATATTTTCTCTTATGAGGAAAGTTTACTTTACTACTGCATTCTCTAACATTCTGATTACTCGCCTGTAATTAACATTACATAATAATATTAACCATCAACAACAAGCAGAAAATAACAAGGTATCACATTGAGAACGATATTCTAATTACTTTACGAAGAAATATTTGATTATACAAACATTAATATTTATATTATTATTACATTATTAATTAACAAGTAAAATTTTTCTAGGTATTACATTGAATATACGATATATGATATTCTAATTATTTTTGAAAGAAATATTTTATTACATTTATATTGAGTATTAATTTCATCATTCAAAATCATGCATGCATTAGAAAAAAAAAAAAGAAGAAAAAAAGCATTTATTTTAAATCTGCCCACTTTACAGATTCAATAAAGTAAATTTCAGACAACGCATCAAATAAAGTTGTAACTTTGTCCTTCAAAATTCAATTTTGGTTACATATTACTTGCATGTGTACTTAAAAAATAAATTACGTAATTTATGATGCAATTACTCTATTATAGAGCACAAATGCACTTTCCAATTAAATAAAGCAATGCACATCATAGGATTATTTTAAAAAGTCAGCTCAAAAATACCTGCTATAAAATATGTTTTATAGTGTATCAGACTATCTAGCAGCTAATAATGTTAAATACTGCTGACTAACGTTTTACTTACTTTTGATGCGCAGTGCGCAGTATACATTTTCTAATTTTTGTATTATTGTTTTTTTATGTGTGTTATGTGTATATGTATAATGTATTGACTTATTCTACTCTGTAAAGACATAGAACGCAATAAAATCTTTTATCTATATTTTGGTATAACATAAGTAATTATACTAAAAATCTTAAAGGCGTAGAACACTTTGAACAAAAGAGTTTTGTAATATCCTAACAAACCTAAAAATCAACGTTTATTTGGCTGGAGTCATTGGTTTCTAATTTATTTTCCATTCACAAAATGGCGCGAGCGGGCAATGACGTCACAGTTTGCTTGTTTTACGCGAGCGTAGACCATGCGAGCTGTGACGTCAATGCCCGCTCGTGCCATTTTGTGAATGGAAAATAAATTAGAAATCAATTACTTCGGCTAAATCAACGTTGATATTTAGGTATATGTTAAGATATTAGACATGTTTGTTTAAAGTGTTCTACGCCTTTAAATATTATGCTATTTGGTATAATTGATGAAGCATAAATTATAGTGTTTTTCAAACATGTTGTTGCATTGCTCTAGCATAATTATTACGTATTTAATTTTGTCCTTGTAGTTTTATAAATATTTCACATAACTATGATGTCAAACTAAAATAAAATTATACTAACAATAAAATGAAAAGTTTAATTTTTCTCTCTTTTAAAATACACAGTCAAAACTTTAAAGCAAACTATACCTTTTAAAAAGATGCTTACGGGCATTTTTTACAGTAAAATAACTACATTCAAATTATGAATTTAGTGTTTGTCATTTCATAGAAACAATTACACTAAAAAAATAAAAATATACGTTATAATATTACACGGAAAAAAAAGATGTGCTAAATTTAAGTAGATTAGTATACTAACGCAAATAAGCCCGCGCCCTAGTACATACGTGCAATATCTAAGTAACCTGCATCTCTAGCATAAGTGACGCTAAAACCCTAGCGCTAGATTTTATACCACCTGCGATCTAGGGGGAGCGGTACCTAGCGTCAGTTATAGTCAGTATAGTTTTTATGTCACCTGAGATCCAGGAGGAGCGGCACCTGACTGCCAGCACAGGTGTGCTTAACTCGCCTGAGCCGATCTATTATTCCCGCATACTAGCAGCTAGCATTGCTAAAATCAGCCAATCTCCGTTTAAATGGCCACGTTTCTCTAGTTTTCAGGAGACCATGAAGAAGGTAATTAATTCTAAACTATCAGATTTATAAAAATACTTTAACTGTCTTAATTACCGCGTATTTCATGCAAATAGAATTACAAGTGACGTTTTTACATTAAAAATAAAAATGAAGTAATCGCACAGTCAAATAAGGTGCAAAATGAGTCGTCATGTAGTAACACAATGGTATATTATATTTTTGATATATTGATATGGCCTATGGTAGCCAAACCCGATCGACGCATTGAAAAAAAAAAAAAAAAAAAATGGCCCTCTGTCCCCAGCTACTAACAAATTATGATATGATTTATAATTATGTAATTTATATGAAAGTATATTTGCATACAATTATAATAAACTAAGAACATCCACCGCGGGAATTTTTGATTTCATTGAATATTTCAAATTATTACCAACGTTTATTTTTTATAATAATTAATAATTAAATTAATACACGAAATTATTTTTAAAAAACTCGTGTACGCCATTTTGCGGTCCAATTCTAAAATTTAGTATATTAGTGCTAACTCAAATATACTAGGGGTGAGTTTGCAAGCCCACCTCACCTGAGTCTATTTCTCCTGGCCGACAGGTATGCTATACTGCGCGCAGGTAGGAGCGGGTCTAGCATACCGCCCTACTAATTCTCAGTTAGGACTGTCTCTATTGCAAAACACAGCATTTTAATACTAGCTTTTTGCTTAATTTAAGTATATTTTATTTTCCGTGTATGTTTATTTCTTTGTATACTTTATGATGTTTTACCTTTATATAATATAACTAAAACAAAACAATATTCTATTTCATTTAATTATTCTTAAAATAATAATCATAATGATGAATGAAACAATATGATATTGTTTTGTACATGTATAACAATTTTATTATTATTATTATTTCTTTTGCTTTCCCTTGCGGCCAAATGTACATACATAAAAATTCTTATACAAGAATATGAAGCCATAGAAATAAGAGGTGAGTATAAATATACTGTATATAACCTTTTTTGTATGTTATGTGTTTTATCATCATCATCGTAAGAGCAAATTAAAATAATGAAAGAGAAAAACGTATGAAATATCACGAGAGATTCTACCTAAGCAAAAATGAAAATGGATATTGAGACTCGGGGGAACTTAATGTTTAAACAATACCAAAATGAACACTCAAACTATGTAATTTAAATCTTTGTTCTCTGCTATGTTTTTTTATTTTATTTAATGTATTATAAAAAGCTGGAAGTCGAGCTTTTTATACTTTTAAAAGGTAAAGAGAGACGATTTTTATTTTTAGATTATTCAATTTTTGTTTTATTAAAATAAATAAAATTAAGTCAATAGATGATAGTATTCTGGATTTTATAAAAATGATGTTTTTTGCTAAAAGGAAATTGGTTTCATTTTTTATTTATGTTGGTTCTGTTAGGTTGAATTTAATAAAATAAAACGATTATGAATACTACAAAACTAAATTTATATTGATAAAAATTATTCTTGTTATTGTTTTAAAAAAATGTATCCAAATACTTTAAATGTAAAAAAACTTGTATGGAAGTATATGCATTTCAATTTTCTCTTATTGTATTGCATAAACATATTGTATTTTACTGCAGATGCAACTACATCCCAAAGAGCAATAAATAAACATTTAATAAAACATGAGCTTCTTTTATAAACTGATTTAATTTTATAACAATAAAAAAATAAGCTATAAGGAAGAAAATACTTGAGTTTCGAGGGTTTCTACCGTGAAGGAAAAAAAAGAAGGAAGAGAGAGAGAGAGAGAGAGAGAGAGAGAGAGAGAGAGAGAGAGAGAGAGAGAGAGAGAGAGAGAGAGAAGAAGAAGAAGAAGAAGAAGAAGAAGAAGAAGAAGAAGAAGAAGAAGAAGAAGAAGAAGAAGAAGAAGGTATAGAGAAGGAGAGGATGGAAAATGTAGGACAAAAATTTCAGTGAACCAAGTAGACACTTGAGAAGAAACCTGCACATCCTAACAAGATTTTCTCAGACACAATTATCAACTAACAAGGTCAAGTCTTACACTCAATTCTGTCTTCTGTAGAGAGGAAAAAAAAAAAAAAAAAAAAAAAACTTGCACAGTTACTAAAAATTATTTCAAACTAAACATTTCTAACGTAATTATTTGTCTCTTATTAAAAACGAGAAATTATAGTATAGAGAAACTCTACTTTTTTAAGAGACTTCCATTTTTTTCTTCTTTCATTTGAAATAAATTGAAGTAAAAATTCTAATATATTTAACTGAGAATAGGCAGATGTTATAATATATAAAATGGTATGTATATATATTTAAACTTAGGGCTGATATAAAACTATTACATTTGCAAGTCCAAGTATGTAACTACATTAAAACAACTTTACTTAATTAAGAGACACTTTTTTAAGTATAAATTTTAATTAAATTAATTAAACTGAAAACTTAATTACTTTAAAATAAGAGAATTTATTGTACGCTGCTTTATTCGTATATATATATTTCCGCATAAAGTATAACTTATATATAAAATAAAAAGTATTTATGTTGTATTAAGTAAAATTACCATACGACTAATTCAAACTTTGTCTTCTGTGATATTCATTTTATTATTTTGCTAAGTTGCAATTTAGGCGTTCATTTTTTTTTTTTTTTTTTTTTTTTTTTTTTATGATTGCAAGTTTACCAGGAAAACTTAAGAAAAACATTTATGTCACGATATAGAATACGAAAATACTTTTTTATTGTTTTAAATTTCATGTATATTGTCATCTTAAATGTAGAAAAAGTTGACAAAGAAAAAAAAAAGAATACATAAAAATCTTGATATAAAGTCTACAAAGCGAGATAATTAAATTCATCTAGTTTACGTACGTCAATAGTTTTTTCTCTCCATATACAAAAACTTTTGTTGAGAGAGAAAAACAAAAGAAACATGAAGAAAAAAAAAACATAAGAAAAAGAAGATAACAAATGCATCCCAGGGGTTGGTAGAACAGAGATAGAAGAGAAAATGTGAAAAGTTTGAAGGAAAAAAAACTAAAATAAAAAGTAGTATAATACTTTTGAGTTGGTTCAAGAAAATTTTCACCACACACACATATAACGTAAAGAATGAGGAAAAAAAATATTTTTGAAGTAATATTTTTACTTTCAACTCATAGAAAAATATCTTCGTCATTCTTGTTGAACGAATGAAATTGTAAAGCTTATAAGGATTTAAGAACATGTTACGACTGCGAGAATGGACAAACTGTGAGAGAGAAAAAGAAAAATATATTTTTTGCTTGTAACATTACGTTAACGTTATATAGACAAAATATTGAAGGTGTAAAAGTGATGACAGAAAATAAACATTAAATTTGAAACAATAAGAAATTTGACATAATAACAATTGTGTTGACAGTGTATTTTAAAAAATATAGTTTAAAATTCTGTTAAAAATAAACGTTAGAACTTTTTATAGAAAAATATAAAGGACCAATGAATTCCAATCCATGTAATTTTTAAATTTAGACAAACATTTTTTGTTACCTATAAAAAACGAACGTACACTTTTTCTCTTTAAACAAAATTTATATATAGGACAAATAAAAGTACTTCGTTTTCTTCTTTACTTCTCTCATTCTATATACTTTTATATGTATGTATATACCTTTTCATAGCCATCATTCAAATCCATGTACTTTAACCTACGTTCCAGTTTACAACATAATATTCTCATCTCTTTCCTTACTCCATTTTTGCTCGAAAAACTAAATTTAACTGCTATTCAACAAATTCAATGCCTAAAAAAATATACACGTATATGATATATGTATTATACTGTATATATTATACAACAATCACTATCACTTCTTTTATGTTTTTATAATTCAATAAACAATGTTATTGTTTTTTACATATAATTATAATGCTAAGAGCATTTTTTTAAAATATAAAACATCCTTATTATATTTTTATAAATGATACTAAAACATAATTTTTTAAATATTAATACTTGAATAAGTTTGTTTGTAACATAAAAACTCGCGACATACTTCCTTTATACTTTTTTTTTTTTTAAATATACACATATTTTTATAAAGAAATTTTTATGTAAGCAAGTTATATACAGTATGATTGAATAAGTATTTTTAACAACGTTATATAATGAATGAAATCAATAAATTTCTAAATATAGATGATGATGATGATGATTGGTTCTATACTATACATATATAAAAAAAAATTCAATTTAAAATATAAGTACAAATTGTATTATGTCATGCACAGTTGGATTAAAAAGTTATGTTTAAAAAAAGAAAAATATATATACTTATAATATATATTATATATAAAATCATTAATATTGTGTTTTAGTAATCACGCTAGTTTCTTTTCATAATAAAATAAATTCCTTTTTTTTCTATCGTAGAATGACAATCAATAAATGATGGCAATCTATAGCTGTTTTGATAAATTGTGTTGCGTTTTTAGATAGTCACTTTTTTATAACTTTTTCTCGATAACTCGATTTTTGTTCTCTGAATATAATAGCTATATTACAACAGAACTGTATGTGTATATTATATAATTTAATAAGTGAGACCAAAATGACGATTTATAAATTTAAAAAAAAAAAATCTCATAAATTTGTCATATTTTCTCTACTAATGTGTATGTTTTACTACTACTATCATTGTTTCTGTACAAACGTTAAATAAATTGCTTGAAAAACATAAAAACAACGTATTTTTGTTTAAGGTATGAATCAAAGAAGTTAATATGCTGTGTTTCACCAACTTAATTTCTTTTTTTTTTTAATTTAAAGCCACTTTTAATATCCACACCTATTATCATAAAACATAATATGTCTAAAGTTGTATTAATTTCCTTTTTGTATTATTAATTAATTAATTACATTTAAAAAGAAAACTACCCATGACAACCACATTAAAATTCTTATATAAATTCATTAAAACGTCATAAATTTCATAAGAATAAATTGTTTCTAATTAGTTATTGTAATCAAGCATGTAAACATCATGTTGTACAATTATTACACCCGTCTTTCACTTATATATATATATATATATATATATATATACACACTATACTTGCAAGTTAATCAACACTACTACTAGACAAGAACAATCCCGTATAATCCAAACAAACACAGTATATATATAGTGTGGAGAATTATTATTCCCTAGACTAGACTCTATACTGTACTGTATAGTGTAACTACTACTATGTTGCAGTCGAGACCAGCTGCTTTTCGTTTGTCTAATCCTTTAGCAAGAAGTTGAAGTCGTCACTGGCATAAAACCATTCTCTAGTCTCTCTCTCTCTCTCTCTCTCTCTCTCTCTCTCTCTCTCTCTCTCTCTCTCCCTCTCCCTCTCTCTCTCTCTCTCCTAAACTTTGCGAAAACACAACACATCGTATTTATAAGCTTAGAAACTTGTACCTCGCGGATTAAAATTAGTAACAATATTCTATATACAATAATTACTAAAAATATAGCTTAGGATTACATTTATATAAAAAACGTTGAATATTTTTGTTACATTAAGTTTATTCTAAAATTTAAAATTTTGTATAGTTGAAACCTAAAACGTAGAATAGTATTTTAAAGAAAAAAAATCCATTTGTCACATTGTAAGTTTCTTGTGAGAAAAATAGCAAGCCTTATCACACACTCTTTCAATAATGAATAACCTACCCCTACCCTATGACAAAAGAATTAATTTAAGTTTTAACTGTATACAGATTCAATTGAAAATTTCTTAAATCAAAGTTACTTTAAGAAATGTTGAAAACCTATGTAAATTAAATGAAAGATTTTCAAGGAAATGCTTTTTTTTTTTTTTTTTTAAATGTGTATAATTTATTCTATATATTTTGTGTGAAGTATACTACTTGTATGATTAACGTAGATTCATGAGAAAACATGCATATGTAGACTTTATAACAATATAGTAAAACTAGTGAGTGAGAGAGAGAGAGAGAGAGAGAGAGAGTACATATGTTAAACGCCATGGAGTAATTTAACGCTCACTAAAGCTGAAAACAGCAAATTCTACAAAACACGTACGATGTGAAAATTTAACACAAAAAGCTACAAAATGAAACTTTTCATACATAAGAACCAAATTATCATTATTCACAATTGTTATCATAAAGATTAATATTTTGTAAATCTACAAAAACCAATCTGATACCTAAAATATTATTTTATCATATATACAAAGCATACATAATATATCAAATTTTGTAACTATAGGTGAAATAATAAATAAATGCAATTCAATTTCTGTAACATACAGTATTATGTAATAAATTTTATGAAAATGATGAAAACGCATAATTAAGTATTGAAATTAATTATTATGTACTATTGTAAATTAAACAAGTTCAATCGTATAAATGAAAACTATATATTTAATTGTACATATACAGTATAATTACTTTCATGTTCATAACATTGTAATACAAAATTGCTCTTATTGAGTACCAATAATCAATACAAAGCTATTATTCTTCATATAAACAAAATATTCATTGGTATAGTAATTTTAAAGCACAATTTCTATTTTCATTGTGTACAATATAAATTAGCATTATAATACCTTTATGACCTAAATATCAATATAAGCATGCTAGTGTATTGTTCGTAAGATATTTTTGAACTTTTTTTTTGTACCTAATTTCAATTTCAGTTAACAAAAACAATACAATAATCGTTATGTTAACGAAACACAAAAATTAAATTTTCAAATTCTCAGCTTAGATATTTTCCCTTTGTTAGAAATACCTCATTTCGTCACGATTTGGTCATGATGTGTTGATTTGATTTTTACTTACAATTTATTTGAGAAAGGAATTTTCTGACTTTTTTTTTTTTTTTTTTTTTTTTTTTTTTGGCTGAATATTATTTTATAATTTTTCAAGAATGCTTGATTCATGTGTGCTGCTTAATGTGTAAAAATTTGTCTTTTGAATAAGGTGATTCTAGATGTCACTTGGACGTTCTTGCCAGGCAAATACCGAGTTAGAGTAAGAAATGTCTCACCTGTCAAGCATCTGTTTCGGAAGTCAAATTTGTGCAGTTTTTTTTTTTTTTTTTTTTTTTTTAATAAAGCATTCTTGATACATTTTAATTTGTAGAAAAATATTAAAATAACTTTTAGACTGGAAAAAGTTTTTAAGAAAAATTATTTCTCAAGTAAAAATGAAAACAACGTCATGACCTTAACGTGTTTATAAGAAAGAAACATTATCTCAGCTGATGATTTTAAAGATCAATTTTAGTGTATAGCTTAAAGAAGCAACTGTAATAACTATAATTAACGTTCTTTACGGCGAAAATAAGATACTGCGGGGAATTTACTACTTACGTTAGTTTCTTTAGAGTTAGTTGTTAAAAGCAGCCTTCTCTCTCTCTCTCTCTCTTGCCACATGACTACCAAATGTAATTTTTTTCTTACTGATTTAGGATTAAAAAAAATCTCAAAATATGTAAAATTTAAAGGAACCATTATGAAAATTTTTGAATTACGAATTTTTAAAATTTTTACTCCTGAAGATTAATTTTAATATATTTTCCCAGGATCTACTATCCCTGATATTTTCCTACATATCTGACGAGCATGTGTCCTAAAATTTCAATCAGGTAAACAGTTTTTATCATTGACTTTCAAAATATAGAAATGTGTGGGCCAACATTTGAAATTCACTTTTCTTACGTCAATGTTTTTGGAATTTTTGTTTTAGACGCCTATTATCACTTTATATTTACGAAATAAAAAAAGTTACACAGTATAGAAGATACTCAATGCTCGTATACACTTAATTTCATTTTTAACTATTAAAAAAATTTAATATTATATTATTACATTCAAATTACATAATCATATCTCAAAATGTCACATTACGTTTGTTAAAAACAACAACATTTTAATTAATTATAAAAAAAAAAGCGTGAATGCAAAAACAATAAAAAATAAATGCTTTATAATAATACAAATAAAATAATTATCATTTTGTTTCATTAAAAACCATTATAATAAAATTTATTTTATGAGCATGTTGTAAGGTATAAATTACATTTTTTTGATTTTTTTTTTCAATGAAATGCTTTATATATTTTATTATAAAATATAAAATATTATCGTTAACAATTTTATTAATATAAGTATAAAAAAAAAAGTTTTACCCCCAGAGAACGATATAACGTTTTGTTTGTTATTTATTTAGTTTGTCACAGAGAATCTCTCTCTCTCTCTCTCTCTCTCTCTCTCTCTCTCTCTCTCTCTCTCTCTCTCTCTCTCTCTCTCTCTCTCTCTCTCTCTCTCTCTCTCTCGCTCTCTCTCTCTCTCGTCACATATTTATTTGGCTGCCGTTTGTCAACGATAATATAATTAACAAACAAACAACAACAACAAAAATAACACAGAAGCCCGTATATACAAAAGCTTGCAATCACAATGTCTAAATTTTAGTTATACAACAAAAAAATAAAATAAATAAAATGATATTCATTCTTTGAAAAATTAATTGGATAAACTAACGAGTTGTTTGAAAAAAAAATTGTGTGTATTTATAATTTACGTATAGCAATATTTATTGATGATTTATTATTTTATTTTAACAATAAATATTGAAAGTTTTTTTTTTTTTTTAAATATTTTTAAATTTTAAAATAAGCTATTACAATGTGTACGTAAAAAAAAACGTGACATTTATAAAATATAATGAATTATAACAATAATTTTCTTTTTATATATATTTTTTCCACATAATATATATGTACTGTATAACCATTTCACTGATTGTAATGTTACGTATTGATAAGGAAGTTAAAGAAATAGCAAACAAATATAATAATGTACAGCTCTGGCCAAAAGTTCCCGAACGGGGCAGCGGCGGCCGCTGTGTTTTCTCATAAAGATAGCATAGTGTGGTTGCGGGTTGCCTATACAATTCGTTCGGGAACTTTTGGCCAGAGCTGTACAGACCAAATCATCAATACTGTATACTGTAGCGAAGATTCTTCCTTGTTGTTCTGGTATTTTCAGATTTATAGATCCCTCAGTTCACTAAGGTTAATGTTTGAAAGCCTGGGTCCATAACTAACGTACTCTTTTGAGAAACATATATAGATGTTATTAAAACTATAGAACTGTCTTTCACGGAACTAAAATACGAAAAAAAAAAATTTAATATAGTAATGAACCTTACTTTATTTTGAAAAGTAATGTACAGTATTGTGAACAAAAACTTATGCTTTAATAAAATAAATAATTAAAATAATTAATTCATAATAATATATATTTAATTGTTTTATTTCCGTTTAACTTTATTTCATTATATTATTTTATTTTTCAATTATTATTAAACAAAAAAAGAACTTTAATGAGAACAATCTTTGAAAAATGAATTCATGTATTTCAAGTACTTCATTACTGCATTGTAATCAAATAATAAATATATCAACAATTTTTAATTATTTAATTAAACAAGACATCAAAGACTAAGTATATATTATATAGCAGAGAGAAAAGAAAAAAAAAATCATAATATTTCAACAACATAAAATAGATTTCCTTTTATATATAATAAAATACAATGATGTTAAAGGAAACGAGAGTGAGAGAGAAAAAGAAAAAAAAATGACATGAAAATTAATGCTTTATACCTTTTTACTTTATGAAACTTTATAAGAGTTTCATTAAAAATCTTTATCAAAGTCTTTGACAATAAAAAAGAATGTATAAAAAATAAAAGAAAGTGAAAAAAAAAATCAGTAAAAAAATAATAAAATCCCTTAGTAAGTATAATTTTTCAAGCATCATGATTTTCTTTTATAGAAAAAAAAAGTAGGGAGAGTTTTTTTTTCTTCTTTCTCTTCAGAGAGAGGAGCACACAGTTTCAAAGTCTCATCGAAATCTGTGCATCATTTCTCAAGTTCGTCTTTATGATGTCAAGTAGGGTGACACATGATGAATGGGAACACCTCCACCTACCTATCTTAGTCTCTATACCATAGAGCGCAATACATGTAAGCCCTACACTTTGTCACTAAGCCAGAAGAGGACTCTGTCATGACATCCACCCCACAACCATTCCCTCCCCCAGGGGGGACATTGCACTTGAATCAACTTAATTGCAATGACAACAAGAAGGAAAAAAGAAAGAAAGAAAATGTTTGTTTTATTAATTATACGTACCAAAAAAAAATGTAGTTTCACTTTAATTCTGTTGGTGTTACAAAAGAAGGGAGATCCAATTTTGAATAATTGGAAATTAATAGCATTTATTTTCAATATGAATGTCATTTTTAACAAAACATTGAAAAAAATAGCTCAGTAGAAGAACAATTTAACAAAATATAATAAAAGTCACTTACTGTAATTACAAATGATTAAGTGATAAGATTTGGTATTATTAAAAATACTAATGTTTCTCGTTTACAACCTATGAACAAAAAGTATTGACATTTTTTTTTCTGTAAATACGAACAATTAATCTCAATAAAACATTGTAAGGATTGCAAACAGTCATTTGATTTCAAGTTAATGTTGAGGAAAGATTTTTATTTTGCCTTCGAGTTGGCTTTCAATTACGAAAAAACTACTGTAATTATAGTCATTAAGTCTTAAGGGGGATTTCATTTTAAATTACTGCTATAGGCTGTTAACAGTGCTTCTCAAAATCTTACAATTAAAAAAAAAAAGTAATTTTTTTTTTCAGAATTACACACATACCTACAAGCTATATAACAAGATCGAAAATTTTACGTATTAAAAAGCGTTTTTTTCCTATTAATATTTATCATTAATACTTAATACGAGCGTGTGTACGAAATTACTTTCTAAATGTTCTATATAATATGGGACAGGTTTGAGTTTCCCATTACTTTTGGTGTTATTTTATATATATATTGCTTGGACATTGTATATACGATCGTGTTTATGTTCCTTCTTATACTTGAAGCAAGCACAAGCCAATATAGCACGTTATTTGAGAAAAAAAAGCAACAGGGGACTCGTATTACTCAACATAGATATATAGAGAGACTTATATACCATATAGGTCATCATAGGTCAAATTGAAAAAGTAAAGAGAGTATAAGAAGAAGTAGAAGAAAAAGAAAGAAAAAAACGTATAAAATAGTATGTCCTTGGTCGTTAGTTTTTCTGTTTCAATTCACATCTAAAAATATATTATCGTTTTCTATGTATGTATGGTGATACCTCAGAGAGTACTTTATCTCACACTTTAAAAAAAATGAAGAAAAAAAAAGAAGTAATTACAATTTTTTATATAAAGTTTCTAAAAATAAGTCATTCAATTTTTAATTAAAGATTATTGGTGTAAAGGGATTTAAAAGTTGAAAATGTTCATTTATGGTAAAGTTTATTAAGGATATTGTTACTTATGGGAATGGAAATGTCAATAGCTTTTACTACGTTCTTTAGTTAGATATATATATGATGAAAGACATGATAATGGCTTGAGTTTGCAAACGTCATCAGAAAAGTACAGACAAGCTTACACAATGGTTCAATCATTGTAACAATATGATTGACAATGCAATTCTATAACATTAACTAACCATATACTATAACAATATATTATTTAATGCACAATTCCTGCATCGCAATGGACGTATAAATGTAAATGCAATAATATGAGTGATTTTTTTTAATAATAATTTTAATCAAAACAATATGATAATTGACCGCTTATGTTTACTCAAAATACCGGAAGAGGAAACCACGTGATGGTAAAAGTGGGAGAAAACACAGCGCGAGCAGCAAGCTAGACCTGAGCCACCTCCCACTTTAAGATCACGTGTCTTCCTTTTCCGGCACTACCTTTTCCTGTTGCTGTTTCCTGTTGTTGTTGTTTCATAAGCGGTCATTATGTATCAAGGTATTAAGATATAGCATCATGGATTACATACTCATACATTTATTTCAAAATAATTTAATTTTGAAATTATGTAATATTGTTGCAGAAAAGCATTAATAAAAGCAAGAAATAAAATTTAAGTTCATTTACTTTCTCTCAACGGATGAACAAAAATGTAAACAAATCGACCTACATGTATCGTGTTTCGAAAATAAAATGTGCATTTTTTTTTATATAGTTTCATATTTTTTTAAACGTTAAAGATATTAAATATCAAGTTATAATAAGTGTCAATCCTTTTGTTCACATTGCTTTATTTTAATATAAATTTGCTACTAATTAATTTTTCAAAAATTTAAGTATACGTAAAGATAAAGCTGATGTGATTTTTATTTTATATAAAATGTTTGTTAAAATAACCATCTAAATTCCTCAGTTAACGAATCACCTGTTTTAACTACTAATCTTGCTTTTCGTATATACATAAAAAACAAACAAACACACACACACACAATATTATCATGAAAGTGAGACAAAAACATTGGTCATAAAGTTAAGCAGGCAACAATAGCAAAATGGTGTAGAATTGTTAATAGCTTTAGTCACAAGAAAACAATACAATGAGGGAAGTAACAATTAAAACAATCACAAGAGTACAAAACTTACGCGTGGTTATCATTATATTTTATGACCGTAAAAAAAAGAGTAAAATATATTATTTAAAAAAAAAATAAAAAAAAAATACCGTTTATACGTGTTATGTCTTTAAACAATAGTTATGGCGGTAAAATAAAAAAAGAAAGATAATTTAAATAATATTATATAATACAAACATACAGAACTGTACAGTATGTATAAAATAACACGCTGTATTATTATTTAATGTTGCCAAATTTTCAAATATATTTTTGCATACTTGCCAATTTTTTTTTTATTTAATCTATTATCCTTTCTTATGTTGTTGATGACTTTTTATTTATATATATATATTTAACAAAAAAAATACAATACAATACTATATGGCTGTGACCCAAATTAAAAAAATAAAAAGTAACCACACAATGTTTAGTTTGTTGCAAAAGTTTAATCTTTTAATTGTTGCAAAATAAAATACTTAACAAGTTTATAGATTTTTAAATTCTTTTCTTTCTCTCTTTTGATTCCTTGCCATATTAAAGTAATTCACTCTACGATTTTTTTTCTCTCTGTTTTTGTTGGTTCTATTATAAGCACAAGTACTTAGTTTTTCACTCCCCACCTAGAAATCTAAGAGTACCAAACATTCATCAACGTTTGTGATATTGTCTTTCACTGTCATTTTTTTTAAGTACATACTATAAACTATAGAAATACTAACATTAAAAATAATAATAATAATATCATAAAGCTATGTTCTAAATGTTGAAAACTTAATCTTTAAAAATAACTCTTTTAAATGTAATGTTATTAAGGTATATCATAAATTTAAAAATAAAAAAATAATATTAAAAAAAAAATAGAGGAAATAGTAAGAGAGAAATAAAGTACACGGAAGAGACAGAATTATTAGAAAAAGTCAGTCAAATTTATCCTTCAGGTTTTTTTTATATATATATTTTACGTCAAGTTTATGAAGATGGAATGATGTTAATTAATAAAATGTAATTAATCTTTCTCATCTATCATTTGTCACTTTTTATATTACTTTCTTAAAATTACCAGACACAATATGAAAGTTTTCATCACGTACTTTTTACTTACTATTTTATATACTTTCGCTAATAAAACCTTTTTATTTTAATTGTCTTTCGTGAAATAATTTCCATGTCCTTTTTATTTTAATTGTTTTGTGTGTGTGTGTGTGTGTGTGTGTGTGTGTGTGTGTGTGTGTGTGTGTGTGTGTGTGTGTGTGTGTGTGTGTGTGTGTGTGTGTGTGTGTGTGTGTGTGTGTGTGTGTGTGTGTGTGTGTGTTAAAATTTTTCCATGTGCTTTAAGTTCTTTAAAACCCTTATTCCTATTGATGACATTTATAATTTGAATAAAAATTTTTATGGTGTTCTTACAGAGATTGTTGAATACAAATTTTCTTAAAGGAATCCTGTTCTCAAAATATTTAAAAAAAAAAAAAAAAAAAAAAAAAAAAAAAAAAAAAAAAAAAAAAAAAACGAGGATTAATTTACAACCGTTCTATACCCTGAAAAACTGAGGATAAAGTAGTCAACTTTTGGAATTCATAACGTCACAAAATTAAGGTCTATGTAAAATAGAAATTCTTATTGTTGTCTACTTTATTTTTTTTCTAAGTTTGTGAGTCTTTATAAAGGGCTAAGGGACATAATATGTATCTCATAATGTAATTTATCATTGAGGGGATTTTTAGGATCTCTAAGTATTACAATTGCCTATTTATATATAATATTGCATTCTCCTTTTTAAATAATATACTTGAAATCTACACATTAGCTTAAAAATAAAGTAGTTAGTATTAGTAATCAGTATGTATAGATTTAGGTGTAAAAATGGGCTAAACTATTGTCAAAAGCCATCATAATAATGTTTTATACTTCTCCTTTTTTTTTTTACGAAAATTATTATTATTGTTTGTGCATATGTTTTTGTTTTACTGATGTAACAACTAACTTTTGTTTTTATTGTTTTCTCTCGCTAGAACCCAATTTTATTTCTCAAACTGATTCACAGAAGCATCTAGAGCCAAGACTGCTAGCTTGCTGCTAGCTTAATAACTTTTAGTAACGTTTAAAACATTTTATCATTACTTATAAATCTTTATCAATAGTGTTTTGTTTTTCCACGCACATTATGATTATTTTATATTTGTATTTGAAATTTGTGTTTGTTTCAAATTTTTAATTTATATTATAAATTATTGGAGTTAAGTTCACATGTAATATGGCTGAAAAATTCCGGTATGCACACCTTTAATAAAAGCTATTTATATATTATGCAACATCTGTAGATGGATTTATAAACGGAAAGGTGAAATTTTTAACAGCATTTTTAATAAGACAAAAAAGATTAAAATTCTCTGTCTATATCCATTTATATTTTAATAACATCAAATTAATTATTTTGACTAGAGAAATTTATCTTAAAAAAATAAATTAAATAATAATAATTCTATGCTTGCATATATATATATATATATATATATATATATATATATATATATATATATATATATATATATATATATATATATATATATATATATATATATACATATATATATATATATATATATATATATAGGTTTCCTTATAGTCCAGTCCATAGTATTGTTATCCATTGGTAAAAAAAAAAAAAAGAAAAGAAAGGAAAGGAACATTTGTCCACGTTAACGATGGCGTCATTAGTTAGAATCTGTTCCATTCTCAGCACCAGAGGGAAGCTGGCTCGATTTAAGATAAAAATCACCACTAACAACTCTCTTTTCCTTTTTTTTATACATATATACTGTATATATATATATATATATATATATATATATATATATATATATATATATATATATATATATATATATATATATATATATATATATATATAAATGTCTAGGATCATTACTGTTGAATTGAGATTGACAATGCTGGAACACTAGATTTTTGCAGAGAAATATAACCCAGTAATTTAGATGTAATTTTTTAAACTTTCATTATATATATATATATATATATATATATATATATATATATATATATATATATATATATATATATATATATATATATATATATATATATATATATAAACAATTTCTCTGCAGTTGTTTTATATACTACAATACATTAATTTTATTTTTTTTTACGTTTGTAATAGCTTTAGACAGTAAGAACATAATTTTTCAAACTTTTTTTTATTATGACAAATATGTTTGTTGTTTTTTCTAAATTAATTTTTAAACATGTGCAAAATGTAGCTTCAAGCTCAATTATAACACTGAAAATTTATTAACTAACACATTTTACTTATTTACTTATTCCTATACTGTTATATATGACATACATACACATACATTATATACATATATTGTATAAAAAAACTCAATATTATTACAAAATACTTTGTGTAAGTTTAATTAATATATTAAGAGTGAACTGAAAATGATCAACCTTGTTGGATTTTCCGCGTGAACAAGTAGTACAGTGAAGACATGCAAAGAGATAGACCAAGATAGTATAGCTAACTGTGGCACGCTCATACTATATGTATATAGGATAGAGGTTTCATTATCTCTCTCTCTCTCTCTCTCTCACACTAATGCAACACGCTACCAATTAAATTGATTTCATTCTCTCACGCGCATAGACTATAGAAATATATTTTGACTGTAATTAAAAGTATAAAATATTTAAAAATATCTGATTACGTGATAGAATGAAAAATTAACTTTTTTTTTATATATAATATAATTTTAAGTTAATTATTATACTTGATGGTTTTAAATGAAAAAAAATTTTAATACTATAATTACGAATGAATATCTATGTGCTTGATCTATGCCTGTACAACTCAGGTACTTGCAGTTTTGGAATATCTTTGTAAAAATAGTACACGTAAAAAATAAAATTTAAGTTGTGTTGTTAGTAGCCGTACACTATACATCTCATAAGTCTTGGATACACAATTAGCATAATATATTTAACCTTTCAAATAAACGTTACCGGCGTAGCATGATAGCCAATCACGGCAGGCTTAGAAAAATGCACTCTTCTTGTAATTTTTTATTTCCTATCCTTTAGCATTGCGGCACCAACCCCTTAGCATTTTTTTTTTGTCTCTTCCCTTTTCTTTTAGAGAAAGCTACTGCACGAATGCTAGACAAATTGAAAGGTAAAAGGTGATACAAAAAATTATGGTGAATTTTCACCTGAAACATTTTTTTTTTACTCATAAAAAAACATAACAAATTTAGCGCTAGTTTGTTTATGGTAAAATATAAATTACATTTGTGGATGCATACAACGTTGAATTATACCAAGATAATACGTATAGGCGTTATAGTTCATATCTACAAACATTTGCTTCTTTAAATAATGAAAATAATAATATCAAAAACTCAATTAAAATAGGTATTTTTATAAATACAAGATATTTCCATATAATAATATAAAAAAGTTTTTAATTTTGCAGACATAACTTAAAAGAAAAATAGCTAATTTTAATAAAGAAATCCGCATTTTGATGTTTGCAATATAAGAAAATTAAATATTGTACTTATCTAGTAATTCTTTATTATTATTTACTTACTTTCTTATTCATAAGATAAATAAAACTTCATTTCAAATTTTCTATTTAAATTTCTATTTAATAATCAATTTTAAATATTTAAAAACATATAAAAGAAGACAATAAATTATATAAAAATAAAATAAAAATTCAACCATGCGGTTTACAATTCTATTAATATATATACATAAGAAAGAAATTTTCTTTTGTATAAGAGAAAAAAGAAATTACATTTAAAACTAAATTATATAAAATAAAAGAAAAAATTTAAAATACTTTTGTATGCTTTTTATATTAAATATTAAAAAGATTGAATAAAGAATTTTCCTTTTATAAAAGTTTTCTTATATGCATAAAAAAAGGAATTATACTTTTATGCAAACGTTAAAGATAGAGCGCCTGTAAGTTAGACTTATTGTTAAGCATATCTAACACTCTTGTTGCCTACCAAGTAGGATACAGTGAGAAAAAAAAAATGCTTGTAACTGGAAATTTTTAAGGAGAGAAGCAAGTGCACACAAATTTAGGGTTCCGGTGCATCAAAGGGTCGGAAATGGTTGCTTGCGTTCGCCAGTGACGTTGCGTGGTACAAAGCACTGAAATATGGAGAATCAATCAGATCATACGTTACATTGCGCTGCGTAGCGCATCGCTGTGTATCATTGACTGCTTATGTTTACTAAAAATGCGGAAAAGGAAGTGCCGGAAGAGGAAACCACGTGACGGTAAAAGTGGGAGGTAGCTCAGGCCTAGCTTGCTGCTGGCACCAACTTTTCTCCCACTTTTACCGTCACGTGGTTTCCTCTTTCGGCCACTTCCTTTTCCGCATTTTGAATAAACATAAGCAATCATTATATAACGCGCGATCTGATTGATTTTCCCTAACGCGCTTCTCATTGGTCATAGTCATCCACCTGCGTACGTAGGTAAACCCTTTCAGACCTTTTGTTACGCAGAAAGCCTAAATTTATGAAAATATGCTTCTCTCCTCAAAATTCTCTACCTAGCTTCTTCTAAATTGTCGTTATATAAACGCATTGTTGTGTATATGAAGCAATGAGGCATACTGTAATAATAACAAAAAACAAAGAAGAACAGCAATAAAGAAAAGATTTAAAGAAAAATAAATTTGTTCAAATCGACATTCTTATACATGTAAGAAGACTGAAAATAATAAATAAATAAATAATAATAAAAAAAAACTAACATCACCATATTGATATTTTTTTTTTATTTATTTATTTATTATTATTTTTTTTTTTTGCTAAACCTTCTTTATTGGTGATTGGAAAAAAAAAGCTTGACATGGTTGTGTAGCGAAAAAAATATATACAGGAACGTGAATTCTTTTTCATCTTATTTTTATATATAAAAACAACAAGAATAGAAAAAATAAAAAATAAAAGTAAGACCACTGGGATATTCACTTTCAGATCACACAAGAGAGTCATGGAAAATAACTTTTTTTTCTTCTGTAAACCATCTTCTGATGGCTTTTTCATATTATTTGCTTGTTCTCTACAAAGAATGAAAAAAAAAAAAAAAAAAAAAGAGTCAATATTGGTATCTAAAGGAAGGATGGTCGATGGGGTAGATAATACTGATATGTCTACCGGTATGTGAGAATGTGAGTGTGTGTTGGTGGAAAGGTATTTAGATCAGCTGTGTTATCCCAGACCTTATAGTATATAAAGTTTTCTAGACGTTTTCTATACTATAGTGAAGTATAGCTTTGCCAAAAGCTGTAATATTGGTCATGGGCCAACCGCATTAACTCTCTCTCTCTCTCTCTCTCTCTCTCTCTTCTCTATGTCCTCCCTCTTCTTTTTTCTATGCTACTAACTTTACCACCACAAACACCTCTCTCTCTCTCTCTCTCTCTCTCTCTCTCTCTCTCTCTCTCTCTCTCTCTCTCTCTCTCTCTCTCTCTCTCTCTCTCTCTCTCTCTCTCTCTCTCTCTCTCTCTCTCTCTCTCTCTCTCTCTCTCTCTCTCTCTCTCTCTCTCTCTCTCTCTCTCTCTGTTGCCATAGATACCACCGTCTACTCGAGTGGTCATACACACATACACATACATATATATATATATCCTTGTGACCATCTAGATTGTTATATCCTAAAATGTTTTAAGTGAACTCTATATTAGTATAATATATTAATGTAAAAATATTGTTTTTAAATTGTTCTTTATAATATATATTTTATATTTTTAATACCACTACTAAATATAACATAAAAATCTAGTCTGGACGGCTACTTGACTCATAACTTATATAAGCTTGCTAAAAAAATATATTGTTATGAAAAAAAAAAAAGCGTACAAAAAAAGTTACGATAAAAAATATTTGTTATTTTTCTAACATTAGTAAATATATTTATATACACACATTTAAATAATTTTTTAAATTTATATTATAAAAAATTAGAACATTTTTTTAAAAGTATATATTACAATAATAAAAAAAAACTTCACACGGTAGTTTTCAATGCTTAAAAAAACTTCGTTCTCGTTTTTTTTTTTTTTTTTTTTTTTTTTCAAATCACGTTGTTCACAAAGAGAACTTTTTTTTATTCACCAAGTAAGTTAAATTATTCATTCAATTATTCACTTTAGTTTTCCTGCAAAGATAATAAAATCACCTGTCACAAATTCTAAAGAGTAAAAGGTTACGTAAATTTCTAACATACAGTAAAATAAAAAAAAAACTTTGTATTATTAATTGATTAAAGCACCTACTGCTACAATAATATTTCACTGACATCTCACACTTAAAACCATTTCAAATTCAACAATGACTAATTTCTTTACATTTTAAAATTACTTTTATTAATGCACGTAATTTTTTAAAAAATTTTAAGTTGTAATCTTAAAGCCATAGACCACATAAAACAACACAAATACATGCTTTTTAATGAATAAATACAAAATGGGATCTTCAAAACTGATGACAATTTTTACCAGAATGTTAATGCAACCCCACGAGAGAGCGTGAAAAAACTGTAAAGTATGCAATTTGCGTGAATATTCATGTTTATGACGTCAGAAACATGCAAAAATTAGTATTAAAATGTTGTGCGGGTTGCATAAATCGAATTTTCTGATCACTGCTACAGGGCTACTGTTGGGTTTTGAGACAAACTAATGTTATTTATGTAAATCCCATCAAGTGTTTTGTGATATAAATGCTTATGTTTTTCTCTGGTCTATTCCTTTAACATTTACATGAAAATAATATAACTTTTTAAATAATAATATTTTTACTGTCAATATTATAAAAATTGTTAAATCATAAAATAACTTCTTATATACCAAAAACTAATCAAGGAAAGTTAAATACTTAAAATCTTATTTCTCACTAATTACTTTTACTATAATTAATTAAGTCTTAAGTGTACTAAATTTACACACGCTATTTCAAACACCTGTACTAAATATAATAGTATTCAAAAATATATAACAAAACAATAACGATATTCAAATCTGTCATCGTTATAATTAATCTTTTTAATAGAGAATAATAAAAGATCTTCATTTCTATAATTGTACTTTTCTTTTTTTATAAATAAACCCTTTTCTTTTTAAAGCTAGCTTTACTAAGAAGGGATTAAAACTGTATAAAATTTTCCCTACTCTAAATACAATGCAATTAATAAACATTTTAAGCTTTATAAAAGCTAATCTCTTTTAGTGATGTAAGAATTTTGTGCCCAATTAAGTTCATATATTATCTACACACTATACTTTATTATATTAGGTAGTATATTATATAAACTACATTTTATTAATAAGTATATTCCGGATAATAAAAAAAAAGTAGAAAGAAATTAGAAAATATCCTAAAATTAAACATTGAAATTAAATTATTCTTTTCTTTGTACATACAATTAAATTTAACTGACATAGTATAAAATTCAAACATTAAATTATAATGAAAACAATATAATTTTATTAAGTATAAAATTTTTACTGAATAGTTTTAAAAACATGAAAATTATAATATAATAATCTTTATATATATATATATATAAAGTAAATATAATTGAATATAATTATATAAAGATGAAAGAATTAGATAATAATAATAAACTCTTTTCTTTCTTTCAAAAAAAAATTAATATACTTATCTTTATTAAATTTTAATAAAATTTAATATGTACTCATAATAAAATATAAAAAAATCTCATCTTTTTAAATCCTTCCTATTTTTTTTTCTTTCTCTTTTTGTCCGATCATTGTTCTCCCTCTTTCCCCCCTTTACTTTTCACTCCTTTGTAGTTTAGTTATTGACTGCCGAGGCGAGTATACGAGAATTCACAGCAGAAAAAGAGAGAGTAGTCAATTTTCTGCATCGTCTCCCTCAAAAAGCATCCCCCCTTCACCCCCCCCCCCCATACAACCCACCAACCCCCTGAAGTTTTTGGGTTGAGGTATAGAAGAGAAGGAGGATAGAGAAGAGTTGCTTTTGCTCTCTCTCTCTCTCTCTCTCTCTCTCTTCCACCTTATAGTAAAGAGAGGGTGGTGTTAGAATGACGTGATTCATTGTTAAGTACGATCTCGCGACCCAAAACGTGTGTAAATCTTTCAGACTTTAACATACCCCAGGTGAAAAACCTATAAACAAAAAAATAATAATAAACGATTTATTTATTCTATACTTAATTTATAAAACTTAAGTACCGTTATTGTGTTGCTATAATAATAATCAATTTATTTTAATAAAAGAAAGTTTCAATACAAAAGATAAAGAGAGGGGAAAATTAATGGTAATTTAATCTAGATACGAGCATATGCTATTGAAACTAATTAAATATAGAGGTATATTACAGTATAGTACTATTATATAATATTGTATTTCATAACATTGATCAATAACTTAATATTATAGATGAATTTATACTATATACAAATTTGATTGTCTAAGAGGATATTCAAAGTGTATTATATTTGGCAATTAAATTGATATAGGATAGGTATCAAGTTTAATGTAATTTTAGAATTGTAATTATTATTGAGTAGCAATATATTGATACGACAACTTAATTATACGTAAAAATAAACTTGGGAATATTTTATTGTACAATTGAAAGAAGAAAAAAAAAAGTCTGAAAACCCCACTTGAGTACATTTTAGCTTTCAACCATCTTATTTTTAACTCTATATAATCATTAGTATAGGTTGCTTGCTTGCTAGCTTGCTTTCTTTATCTTTACTTTTTTTTTTATTGCACAACAAATGAAAGAAAAAAAAAATGCTGTTGAGTTTTATTCCAATTAGAGTAATTTTAATATTAATCTTTACGGTTATCCACTTGGGAAAAAAATAAAATTCAAGTTTTTCTTTTTTGTATAATGATGAGAGAAAAATAAAGATAAGAATGTTTTAGCATTAATTAAAAAAAAAATTGTTATTATTGATTAAATAAAATGCATCAAAAGATATAAATATTTTGCACAAACGTTATTAAATTCTAACCATGCAAGACTATAAAAAAGTCGGGGTCGATTTAACATTCTATGTGCTTCCATTATGACATTTAAAAAAATAACACGGCTAAAGTAAAAGACCTTTCCACTACCCTTTATAGCATGCACCATCATTCACAGAATACAAATTTTTTTATGCAATATACACGGTACATATGTCGCTTTTTTTATGTTCCTTTTTTTTTTCTAGTACATTTTTTAAGGTATAAATGTCGATTTCAAGAAGTCTCAATTGTTAACATTTTTAAATGTTGGTCTCCTTTTTTGGCATTTGCTTTAGAGTTGTTATGCACAGAAAAGATCAAAAAATGGACTTTTTTGTTGTATAATGGTGCACTGAGATAGAGTTTTTAATTATTATTATTGTTGTTGTAGTTGACATTTACCCAAGTGTATTTTTCTACAGAAGATTCTAAAAATAAATAAATAAATAAAATAAAAAAAAGTTTACTGACTTTTATGAATGAGCTGAAATTGTCGACCTTTTTTCAGCTTTTTTGGAGCAATGCAATGCTCACTTTTTGCTCACTTTTTGGAGCACTTGTCATTGCTTACAACATGGTAGTTACATCATGAGGAGGTCTAAAAGTCTATTTAAAAAATTCCATTAAAAATAATTGATTTTGATAATTTGAAAAACACAAATAAATAAATTCTACAGTAATCTCCATCAGGATCTAGTTAATTACATGTTTTTTTCCCCCAGGAATCTAATAATAATAATAATGATAAAAATGCATTAAAAATACGTAATAAAGATGGTGAAATGTACGTCCAGTAATATTTTATAGAAATTTTATTTAAATATTAAGCACTCTTATATACGTTTGCAATTCACTTTGAGAAAAAAAAGACTTCACTCGACAATTTATTCCATAGTAACAAAAAGTAAATTTACATGATAAATTATAATGAAACATAATATTATTTAATTATTATTTTTAATAATAAAACAAAAGAATTTTTATGTATTTAAAAAATTAAAACATAATAAAAGAGAGCCTGAAACTGTCACATATTATAATATTATTCTCTTCGTTATTGTTCTAATATGATTTTTTTTTTCTTCTCTCATATAATAAAGTATAATAATTAATATTTTAAACTTTTGAGTTGCATTGAATAGAGTGAAGCGTTGATAATAAATTGCATATTACATGAGAAAGTGGAACATAGAGTATATTATAGAGAAGTCTGCCTGAAGGTAGAGAGCTTTGTATTT
>OX439130.1:15797158-15814658 GCA_949318235.1 Ecdyonurus torrentis | reverse complement strand
ACTTTAAATCTTTGTACGCTGAAGTACGTACCTTTAGAAAAAAAATTGTAAATGAAATATTGAATGGATTAATTTAGCAAACGAAATTTATATATATTATGAAGGTATAAGTTTCTCTATAGAGCTTTTTTTTTTATACATATAAATTGAAAATTTATTTATAATAAAATTTTACGACACCTTCTTTCTACAGGAGGGAAAATTAAGAAGCTACAATTTAATATATTGTCCTCCATAGGATTAAAAAAAATAATAAATAATAAAATATTTTATCTTACAGAAACGTTTTTTTTTTTTTTTTTTTTTTTTTAATATCTGTACGTACTTTGCATTCTACTTTGTATAAAATATGCAAGAAATTTTGTCACAATAATTTTTTTTAAAGTCATCTTGTTTTTAAAGCATTGCATCATTATGTAATAATTCTAGTATAATATACATTAAAGAAAAGCGTCATAAAATAAGATGCTTTTATTAAAGTAAGAATTATGTAGGGACCTTAATACGTAGTGTAAATAATTAATATTGTATGCATGTCAGTGATAACGTGTTTATAATTTATTTTTTTCAAGTTCTTTAATATGGGACATTTATAAAGAAAAAGCTGATACTTTTGTCTGTAACGTTGTTTATGTGTGTAAAAAAAAAATACATGGTATACAATTAAGCATGCAAGTTTTTTTCTTCGTCGTTTCCTTTATCTAAAGTACCCAATTTCTAAAAAAAATTAACATAAAAATAAAAATATTGACTATAACGCTCATATTTACTAGAGAACTTTAACAGAAAAGCGACATCCCCATGTTTTAGGCCAAAACTCAATAGTTTTAACTTGGCAGTGTTGAAGCACCAATCAGAGGCCAGAAGTGGCCGATTTGAGGAACCAATCGAGAGAGCACTATAGTAATTACATCTGCAGCGTTGCCAAGTTTAACGTAATAAGTGTTGCGGGTCTGCCTAAGACTTGAGGGTGTCGCTTCTCAGTTAAAGTTCTCTAATATTTATAAAGTCTTTATATATGTATTGTTTACATCAACCTAAATAAACAATATCAATTTTTATATAATATATTATTATATCACATCATTATCTGATATTTACGTAAAGAAAATATAATATTATTTGAATAACGTGACGTGACATACAATGTTTCTTCATGTACAGAAATAAAGTGTTAGGCACGTGAGCTGTGAGGAGCTGTACGAGAAGTCACTCCCACACCGTGACTTTATTATACTTTGTGTTTGTGAGTATGCTAGAGAGAGAGAGAGAGAGAGAGAGAGAGAGAGAGAGAGAGAGAGAGAGAGAGAGAGAGAGAGACTAGAGGGATAACAAGCTCCAAGCTCACAGTAAGAATAACTTCACTAATTGATCATTACAACACACTTCAACACTTATATAATTCTTTTTCATAATAATCAACGTCAAAAAGTATACTTATTATACTTTACATTCATCATCATTATAATCTAACGAAGTGATAAAAAAATTTTATAGCATAATAATAACATTGTAAAAAAAAAAAAAAAAAATGAAGCTATATACAACTGTAATTTTTACTTTATTTAAATATTTTATTGTAAATACTAAAAAAAAAAAAAAAAAAGTATTTTTTTTTACAACATAACATTATATTATATGTTTCTTCTTGTAAAAATTAATATTGTTTAATTTTCTAAGAAACGATTGAGATATTTATAAATTTTGTTTTTACTAAGGCAACGTATGTCATAAGTATCATATTATCATACACTACACAGTACGCATAACAAATTTATGTGTAAAGAATTTATTTTTACCCCTGCAGCTGTATGTTGTTATGCAACTTTTTTAGCACTTATGTACTGCGGGTATAATATAAATCGTAGGAGTTTATATAACAAACAAATGACGTGGTTCATAATCTTTCTTTGGTTGATGAAAAAGAAAACAACTAGATTTTTTTTATTATTATGGTTTAAAAGAGCAAAAGGGCGTTGTGTTTGGAAGAAAAAAAAAAACACTGGACAAAATAAACTTTATATTATAAAGTAAGCAAACGAGAGGCATCAACAGAGAAGCTAAAAGACTTTTTATTATCATAACTGAAATACAAGATCTAACAGCAGCCTAACACATTTTATTTAAATAACAAAAATAATAGTAATATAGAATTCATCATGAAAAAAAATAATACAAAAATAAATAACATTCATACTTTAAAATGCTGACATAAAACATTATGAAAAGTTCTATTCATTAAAAAAATATATAGCAGACACGTAAAATAAAAAATGCTCAAAGTGTAAAATTTTTTGATCAATATTAATTATAAATTAATGCATACAGACATATCATGTTACTTTAAAAAAAAAGAGAAGAAATTTAAATGTTTTAAAAGTTAAAAGTAACGCAAGAATAAGGGGAGAGAGAGAGAAGAAGACACAGAGGGAAGGATTTCATGCTAATAATAGAGACTGAATGAACGAACGTATGGAAGGAAAAGCTAAAAGTAGAAAGAAAAAAAGTTTTATATATTCCAGCTTATATATATTATGACACACAAGCTTCACAAGTCAGTCTTAAAAACTGCAAGCATGAAGACGTGGAGAGAGAAAAGAGTCTTAAGAATTACTTCACCTAGGACTTCTCGTTAGACTCTTAAATTTTACATTATTATTGTTTGCCGCCTTCATTCTCTCTCTTTCTCCTTTCTTTCTCACACACAAGTCTTACTTTTCAAGAGTTGAAAATCTTCATTTCTTAACTCTTTTTTTTTTCTTCTTCTTAAAGGATGTAATTTACATTCTCAAAACTCGTAACAAAACTTTTTGCCTTTATTAACAATTTTCTTCTTGTTATACAACACTAGCCACTTTTTCTTCCCTTCTTATTTTAAATACTTAATTGTAGCTTACAAGATTTTATCTTTCTCTCTAATTCCCTTTTTTTTCTATACAATTGAAAATATTTATACATATTATATTTTAACCAATTTAATAATGAATTTTTAATGTTTATTAATTCCTCCCTTTATGTTTTTTTAATGAATCAATATATTATACCAAAAATTTATTATACAAAGTATAATTATTTGATATTAAAATTTTATAATAACGATATATAGTAATTATTGGAAATGGTCAAAATGTTATGTATTAGTAAAAAATATATAGCATATAACACTTATATGTAAATTATTCCAGTTTTAAATTACTCACTGTGATATGAATTATAAATGAAGTTGAAAGGTCAATAAATTTTTATTATATTTAAAAAATAAATACAATTACGGAAGTAAATTTTGATAAATACTTTAATCATAGAGACCGGTATCATGCACTGATAAAAATCTGTCATTTCAATGTATATATAAAAAAAATATTGTTGTTATAATATAAATATAAAATAAAGTTATTTGAACGGGAAATGTATAATTTTAGGTTTGTGAATTTTTTTCATGTGAATCCAAAGTTTGTTTATTATAATAATATGGAACCGTATTTTATAGTTCAGTGTTCCATGTATGCAAATCTGATTTCTTTATATACAACGAGCATGACTGTGTTTGAAGTCCTGGTCCAATGATTCTAAAAAAGGAACAGTGGGACACGAATCTCTTTTTAAAATTTCCCGTATATCATTTCTTTTCCAATGTTTAAAGGTAGGAAATTACGCCAAAAAATTGACAATCGATATTAGTTTGTCCTGTCAAACTTTTATACTTGACTCAAAAAACCTGTGTTACCTGCCGTTCGACCTTTTACGGTATCGCCCAGCCTCCCCCCTTCTCCTCAAATGCGACAATGGACGATACTTTAGGCATGCCCGATTTAAATCGACTGAGGTTTTTTGAGTCGAGTATAGAATCGTTGTCCTGGATCCTGGTCAGGTCATACGCAAGAAACAAAAGTGATTATCCAATCATTTTGATTCATTTGCAATATTTTGAAAGTCTATAGTGTGTCTGCACATGACTTCATACTGAATGCACTCCAATGCCATATTGGAGCAATGAATAACATTTCTCAGCATAGTACAAACGTGGATTTTGGATATTTTCTTTAGATTTTATTTTTAATTTTCTTGCATACTTGAAAACCTAATGCAATTTGTTACATCAATGCTCTCAATAATATTCATAAGTATTTTTAAACCAGCAAAATGTGCTATTTTCCCAAACTGGCCCAGTGCTCACATATGGCGTCGACTTTTTATGAATACAACCACCCTATTAAAAAAAAAAAAAAGTGATTATTTTTTCACGTTAAATCAATTGTGAAAAATATTTAATAAATATGATTATATACGCAATCACTAGGGACCGGATTTTCAGTTTTGAAAATGTGCATTTTCAGTGCTGAATTCAGTCCAGTTTTTTTGCATAATCAGTTTGCAAAAACAGCAAAATCAGTTCACTTTCAGTTCAATTATACAAAAACAGTGAAATTCAGTTTTGATAATTTTTAACTTAAAAAAAAAAATTATCAACAGAGGAGGATAAAATTTATATTTTTTATGAAAAAAAAAATCGGTTAAATTATTATCCAATACACTATACCAGCGCGTATCAATGAGAGCTGTTCTTTGTCTTTTTGAACTTCTTTTTAACAATTTTTTTAATGGTGTTCAGTTGAATTCCGATAGTTTTAAGATATGCTTTGAAAATAATTTTCTAAAAAAAAAAAATAAATAAAAAAAATTAAAAAAAAAACTTTTTCTTTTCTTTCTTTCGTCTTTTTTCTTTCGTCTTTTTTTTTTTTTTTTTTTTTTTTTTTTTTAAACACGTTATTTTAAGTTTTTATCCAGTAAAAGTCCATTTTCAGTTTCCAAAAACTGAGAAAAACTGGGAAAAACTGACAAAAACTTAAAATAACTGACCCAGTTTACAAATTTCAAAAACAGTTTTTTTCAGTCCAAACTTTTTTGCATTTTTGGCAATAAAACTTCATGATTCGTCGACATCTGAACTCAGATGTGACCTAGCATGCATATTTCAAAAACTGAACAAACTGGAGATCCGGTCCCTAGCAATCACTTTTATTATTAGGTGTGAATAGGATTATCTGATTCAATAAATAATAAAATAAGAATCGATCACTAAGGTGCAACTTATACGCAACATTAAACTGCATTAAAATCATACTTCAGGAAAATAAAATGACTTAAACCGTATCTTTTAAAAACATTTCAATGTTTTGCGTGAGAGAGCATAAAAGAAAATTTTACTATAAGACACTTTAAACACAATATAATCAGACAAAATGCAAAAAAACTGTATTCTAATTCTATTTTCTTCCCCTTATAGCATAAAAATTCAATTACGCTTATACAATATTGGCATCTCAAAGAAAAAAAAAAAAAAAAAAAAAAAGATGGGGAAGAGGGATAGTTATTATATAAAGTCAAATGTATTAAAAAAAAAAAGGCATAGTGCATATAGGAGTTGACTGTCATGGTTTTTAAAGACGTAAAAAAGTATAAAGAAAGAAAGATGATATGTAGTATATTATATATTATAGAGAAGAAAAGAGCAAATTAATCCGCTCAAAAAGACTCCAAAAAGTATACACTCTCTATGAGGGTTAATATACGGATATAACAAACTGGACCTTATATATATATATATATATAAAAAATTATATGAGTTTGCTGCTTTTGCCGCCATGTTTGCAGTTATAAGAGGATTATGGTTTACCCACTACTGGTATATAAAGTATCCTCTCTCTCTCTCTTTCACAGATACTTATTGCAACTCTCTCTCTCTCTCTCTCTAATAATATATATATTTCTCATGGGAGTACATAAGCTTTAGTCAACTAACCAAGTACAGCTTTTAATTACCTTTTTACTCCATATACTTATGTATATATACGTGTAACATGTTATCAGTATACATCAACCTCAAACTATACTATAGTGCATCATGCTACAAAATATAAAAAAAAACTATTATACTATTTGCATATATATTAATTATTTACTATCTATAGTTTACTAATGTTTATTTTTATTTTTCATTATAAGGTGCTAAGCAGCTTATATATACGTTGTGGTCACACGCTTTTTGCTTTTGTTTACTGCAAATAAACTCATGCATGTAAACATTTTGTTTATATATAAAATGTGAAAATGATAAACTATATTATATATTTTTTTTAATTGTCAATTATTGTGAAACTATTTTCTATATAGTATAAAGTTTTATGGTATTATTAGGGTAAAATTGTCTATCAAAAGTTTTGATGACGATGATGCTTTTATAAAAATGATAGTATGACCTGAAAGGCAATGAAATTACAGAGATTAGATTGTTGGATGTATATACACACAGAGAGCAATTACTATATAATAATGATGATGATAATAATGATGATGAAACACTAAAATAACGTAATAAGTTCAGGTTCAAAGTTTACAAAAGGTTCTTTATAATATGTTACAACAATCGTATTAAAAATAAAATTATTGTTATCCAATATTTTTAACTTTTATAGCTTTCTAAAATCTGTAACTTTAAAAATTATATTTTTTTAAATGTAGAAAATTTATTGGTAAATTTTACAAAAATAAACCACGTTTTTGTATATAATCAAATGATTGATATTCAAACTGTATTTTTTTTCCGTTTCAAATAGAATGAAAAACGTATAAATGTAAATTTTAACCTCTACATAAATGAATACTGACGTTTCATTTTAAATTCATTAATTAACCTTAAATTAAAACCATTTCACCTCACTTAACGTATTAAAATTCTATTCTCATACGCGTCACATTTCGTTAATGCATTATATTATAGAGTGAAAAAAACATTATACTGTGGTAATATATAATATAATGTATACAAATAAAATACAGGGGTATATATGATACTCAAGTATATATATGGTCAAATTTAACTGTGTATAAAACAAACATGCATGTTGTTACCTATTGTAGTTTAAGGTCATGTGTTTAAGGGACCTCTAAACAACAATATATTATAATAATATAACAGCAACAGAGCATTTCAGTATTGTGTATAGTTGATTGTTGGAGATGAGTTAATCAGTGAGTACCAGCGAAGCAAACGCCTGGTTCCGAACCACTGACTCGTGTCGAACCCTATCTCTCTCTCCCTATCTCTATACTATATGTATGTAGTATACCCGTAGTTTTTAGAGGGAGTAAAGTCAAGTTCACGTTTTTATCATGTAGAAGTGTGTGCCAGTAAGCCAAAAAAAAGGAGAGAGAGAGAGAGAGAGAGAGAGAGAGAGAGAGAGAGAGAGAGAGAGAGAGAGAGAGAGAGAGAGAGAGAGAGAGAGAGAGAGAGAGAGAGAGAGAGAGAGAAGAGTTGAACCAGTAATAATTTACAAAAAAAAAGTAAACCAGAAAACAAGCAGGGGTTAAAATAAGAGACGTGGAAAAAAAATATAAAAAAAATATTAGAGAGTATACTAAAAACCTTTTTATATAAATTGATAAGAGAAAAATCATCAATATAATCATACGTATATATAAATTTTATTGTGGAGAGAGTGTCGATTAAATTGGTACAAAAACTGACTGCAGTATTTCAGAGGGAGAAGGATTTTTTTTTTGGTATATATATAATAGTGGAAAATAATGTTCCTATCTCTATATTTCCTCTCTCTCTCTCTCTCTCTCTCTCTCTCTCTCTCTCTCTCTCTCTCTCTCTCTCTCTCTCTCTCTCTCTTTTGCTGTCACTCCAGTTATATTGTTCACATACTCCACCCTCTCAAAATACGTTAATGCATCATCATACTATAATACAGGCATACCATATACTATAGTATAGATATTTTACAAGTGAAAAGAGAAACGAATTCACACGTCAAAAATATGTATATGCGTATATATATATATATACAAAAGGATGATGTGGTTCGTTGATTTTACGCATAGGTTGTCATGAGATAGTATAGTGAATATAAACGTCAACGAAACTAAAAAGTTAGCAGCAGCAGCAGCTTTGGTATATATATATATATAATGTGTGTGTGTTATAATATTAATAATATAATATTATTATAATAATACAATAGTCCCTTCTATCTCATATGGTTTGGATATAATTCAAAAATTTACCCCTCCCAATATTCATTCATCGTCCGTCCAAAACTCACACTCAATAATCATGCTAGCCCAAGCACTTGACACTTCACGTACCATTATATTCAGATATCAGTTCAAACAAACATTATAAAACGTTTTCACTTCTCCCCATCTACACATTGAAAAACCAAATACTCAGCATATTATCACTCCATAAAATTATTCTCACAAAATATTAAAACCTCATAATTTTATTAATTGCAAACCATTAATTTTTTTTTATTCTATACTAAAAAGTGTGGAAATAATATTTATTATACTATCATTAAAATTTTTGTATATATGAAATTAATATTTGTTTAATTTACGATATACAAAAAAAAAAAAAAAAAAAAAAAGAGAGGATATTAAAAGCAATTAATACAGATGGTATAATATCAAAATGAATATTAAATTATTATGTCAACAATTATTTTTAGCTTTTTTATGTTAAATATTTATTTTAGCTGCGTACGGATATTGTTGTTTATTTCATGTTGTAGGGAGAAAATGGGGGGTGGAGGGAGGATATTAAGAGTGTTTGATTATACTTTTTTTTTCTAATAAATGGAATTTTTTACGATGTGTTATATAATAAGAGTTAGTATTAATTCATTATGCTTATCGATACAAAATAATGTTTATTAACAGATGTTGAAATTAGTTTTCATATGTGAAAATTAGGTGGTTTTATAAAAATGCTATAGACCGGTTGCACTCATATTTAAAAGTCACCATTTTGTTGGTTAGGAATACATAGTCCAGGAAAAGTGTCATTTTATTTTAACAGCAAACAAAGCTTCAAACCTCCATCTAAGCCTTATTTTTAGCTCTTAATAAGCTAGAAGAATATCAGAAAAATGCTTACATTCAAAATATACTTATATTTTGCGACAAATGAGGGAAAATGACGTTTTCCCTATGCTGGACAATGCATTAGGCACCACAAACATGGCGTCAAAGCGCAAGGATGTATAAGGGATCTATAATATCATTAAATTTTTATCAAAGAAAATAAGTAATTACGAATATCATCTATTCTACATGACTCAATATTTCCTAAACTATGATATTTTATTTTGTAAACTGAGTTACTAAAAACAAAAAAACAAT
The DNA here is from genome assembly GCA_949318235.1 of Ecdyonurus torrentis. Taxonomy (NCBI): domain Eukaryota; kingdom Metazoa; phylum Arthropoda; class Insecta; order Ephemeroptera; family Heptageniidae; genus Ecdyonurus; species Ecdyonurus torrentis. Next base: position 15,805,469 of record OX439130.1, on the reverse strand, counting down.
CTATTCTTATACTGATATCCTCTTTACAAAAAAATATAAAACACCGCTATATAGACTATTAAATTTATCTTCTTTTTTTTTATACAAACATTGAAACTTCCAATATAAGCAAGTCAATAGCTATATTTTTACAATCGGATATCCTTTTTCAAACTATAACAAGAAAATAAATATAAAAAACTATAAAACCACAAAATTCCAAAAAAAAAAAAAAAAAAAAAAAAAACAGCAAAATAACATAATACCTTTAAAGATTATTCAGAACAGTAGTTTAGGTTTGGAATAAACCAAGAAACATAAAAAATAGCTAAATAGTGAATGTAATGTTTTTAAAGTTAAAAAATACAATTACAAGCATGTTTTAATAAATCTTCATTCTCTAAAAATTTACAATTATTTTTTGGTATTTATTTTTAAGCAATGTTTTATATTTTCTCTATCATTAATTTATTATAGCATAGCAAGATTATATTAAAGAATTTGTGATAAATAATAAATAAAATTTCAATTTAATTTGTATAATAAATTGCTATAAAATTTATGAAATTAAAATTAATTATATAATTCTGCATTACGAATTTCATCAATGAATTTCGTAGTAAACTGTGTCATAAAAAATACTAAAATTATATGAATGTTTATTGTTGTCCTTTGAACTCTTCCCCATAACCCCCTTCTCTCTTCACAGCACGTACGATATGTTGTATAGTTAAGCTAATTTCTAATGTCACGTAAATTAATTAAGAGACCACCACGTCGCTACAACAACCACTACAACATATTCAACGAACACGCAAATGCATCGTGGTATTATTTACAAATTAGCAATTCTATACAATATCAATTTAAACATATAACAATGAAGTATAATATTTAATACTATCATTATTATTATTATCATTGTACTCTGGGTTTTGCTAATTGTTATGCATAGAATATTATTATTATTATCATACATCCCAGGTAATTTACATATTTTTCTATGGTTGCAAAAAAATAAATTGCTATAATATACTGTATATAAAATAAATGGAATAAATTACATATATTTTCTTTTATTTATATATCATGAGAAGAAAATATATAATAGTTTTAATTGATTTTATGGTTATTTTAATAGAATAAAATTATATTTATATGCAAATTTAAGTGCATTTTCTAAAAGATTTTATAATTAACTTAGAAAATAGAACAATGGGTATAATTTTAAATTAAAAACCAGATTTATGGATATTGAAGGACTTGATAGTTTTTTCCTCTCTCTCTCTCTCTCTCTCTCTCTCTCTCTCTCTCTCTCTCTCTCTCTCTCTCTCTCTCTCTCTCTCTTGGATAAAATAATTTAAGATAATTTTATTCTATTTTATCATGCTCGGTTTAAAATATGTATTTAATAAAATAATTTTAGAATACTGATTCTTTGAAAATCATTATAAAATTTATGTCAAATATAAAAGTAAATCTTTAAAAACACCACAGTTACAGTACACAAAATTTCAACGTGTTTGAGTATTTTTGTATCTGAAAACTTTCGTTTTTTCTTCAGTATATTGCAAAACATGCGGAATAGCTTTGCAAGTTGCGGTTTAGTGAGTCACTTTGATCTTCAGCGCACAAGTTTTAGTCTAAAAACCTTTCAGCATTATTGGTTTCTTACTGATATCTTATCACATTCCACGCAGGCAGGCGTTTTTTTTTTTTTTAATTTAGATAACAAAAATAATTGGGCGGAGGATAATTTTTAGTAAGGTTAACTACTGACAGTCTAAAATATTTTTTTATATATATTATAAAACTTCGTGTTATCATGTTGTTGTATTCAACTTTTAATTTTTTATTCTCAAAACATATGTATGATAGATTGATATGACTATCATTCCCTATAATATCTGATTAAAAAAGTATTATAAAACATATTATATATATAAAAGAGGCTATTATAATGTAATAAAGTTACTTTTAAAGAATTACAATATATAATATATATAAAGAAAGAAGATGAAACAGAAGTAAAAAAAAAAATAAAACATATTTTCTTAAATCCCTTGAGCTTACAAAGTTTTCATCGGTTGTAATGGTATTCGATCATCTGTAAATGCATTTCCTCATGGCTCGCCTTATACTTTGTGCCTCAATTCTCTTGGGATTCAAAGCACGCACGTTGCCGCTGAGTCTAAGGCTTGAACATAGTCTTAGACTTTACAGTAGCTACTATAGCCAGGCAGTAGTAGTAGTATAGGGACTCACGCAAAGGGAACCCCAGGTGTTTCATAACATACACGGAAAAAAAAAAAAAAAAAGAATCATGTCTATAATAATAGTCATTGTAAACCACTTAACTTATAGATATAACATAGAGATTACTTAACTTATTTTTTTGTATTATATATAAAATGAAAAATATATTTTTTAACAATTTAATTTTTTTTTTCTTATTGTACTTTTGCACGAAATTGCTAGAACCTTTGCAATACCTTAGAGATGTTGTTTTATATATATATATATATATATATATATATATATATATATATATATATATATATATATATATATATATATATATATATATATATATATATTTGTTTGAATTATGTTATTTTTTATGTAAATTAGAGTCAGTTTTCTTCTTATATATACATACTTTAAATTTCTATTCATATTCTTTAAAATTAAAGAAGAGTTGTTTTATATACAACAACAAAAATCATATATATTTTATATTTACCATTTTAATGAGTTTTTTTGTTGTTGAATGAAATGCAAAACAATCAAGAAAAAAAGACAGTTAGATGTAATTTAATTGGGAAACCAAATATTATACAAGAAAGTATAAAAATATTTTAGTTTAGTATTTACATTTTTATGTTTTATTTTTATACTCCCATTGTTAGAGATGTAAAATTTTATAACAAAAACACATTTTTTAACTTAAAAAAAAATTAAAAACTTTCAATTTAAAACACATCACCTTCCCTCCACTCATTACTTTTTTTTTTGTTAATAATTAAATTATATAATTATTGTTATCATAATTTTAATAAAATAATGAAAACATTCCTTTTTAAAAATTCACAAACACTACTTAAAATTATACGACCACGCAGGTAAAAAAATTTAATGAAAAAAATATTAAAAATTTAAATATTTTACCACATTATCACAAAATATAAACAAAATGTTTTTAAACCTTTATATTTATAAAAAAAAGAAAGAAATAAAAAGAAGTTTTTTTTTATATAATATAATTATTACGTATTTCCAAGCAAAATTGTTACATGAAAAAAAAAAATTCTCTAGTAATAGAATCAGAATAGGCAAGTTTTAAGAGGTAATACTTTGGTCAAACTTTATATAGTTTAAAACTTATGTAAACTATATATATAATAAAGTTTTAAGTAAGGGTGGTATTGGTTGAGAGCTAACGTAAGCTTCTGAGCCGGTATAGAATAGAATAAATCTAAACTAGAGCACGTTTAATACTCGGGAGGAGGTAGGTACTGTACAAAATAAAACGCTATGTGAATGTGTGTATGTGAGGTAGAGAGAGAGAGAGAGAGAGAGAGAGAGAGAGAGAGAGAGAGAGAGAGAGAGAGAGAGAGAGAGAGAAAGAAAAAGTACTTAAAGATTGTGAAAATAGCAAAAGCAAATGACCAACTTTTCTTTAAACTCTCTCTCTCTTTTGTTTGTCTTTCAACATTCCTATAAGAAAAAGAAGAGAGAGAGAGAGAGAGAGAGAGAGAGAGAGAGAGAGAGAGAGAGAGAGAGAGAGAAGTTTAAATATTATAGAATTAATGCCAACATAGTAAAATTTTCCTTTGTATATGTTCGTAATCATTTTTCTTTAAATTTCTATTTAAGTGATTCTGTATGAAAGAAAGTTTGAATATTTTTCAAGTATTAAAGCTTGTTATAGTGTTTGTAAATTTAAAATTTATACAATAACGAGAGAGAGAGAGAGATTAATCGCTATCAAAATAATTAATTTTTAATATAAAACGACAATTTTATATATATATATATATATATATATATATATATATATATATATATATATATATATATATATATATATATATATACTTTGAAACAATAAAATTTGTAATAATTTTACTATACTAACTGTTGCAGATTCAAATATTCAAATAACTTTACAAATGAAATTATTATTACTCAAAGCGGCTCAAAGTTGATCCAAGAAAAAATAGTTATTTAAGAAAAATATTTTAAAATCAAATTTACTAAAAGATAACTTCTACGATAACTCCCCAATATTATTTTAGCCAATCACATGCGCACAGTGGCCATAATGATGCTTCAATTCCCATATTATGCAAGAACCTTATAGTAACGTATTTTACCACGCTGTTAGTCCATGATATATATTTTTTTTAAATACATAATGATCATACATCAATTTGACATCTCACATTCAATGGCTTTATAATTATAATCATTGACACATAACTCTCCTTGAGTTGACACATTACATTAATTAGTTTTCCTATATATCTCTAAAGGCTTTTAACATAATAATGTATTCCATATAATATATTATAAAAAAAATGTAACAAAAAAACCCACAAAGGTATAAAATGATGATTATTTATGTCTGATATTACGTATATATGTAATCCTCTTTTATCATGTATTACCTGAATAATCTAATTACTTTGATTTTTACACAGAGACAACTTGGATTACCTGTAACCACATTAATCCCTTCTGTATTCTCTCTCTCTCTCTCTTCTCTGTATGTATGTTCGTTCTCATTATTCTTGCTGACTAACGCATCATTTATCTCTCTCTCTCTCTCTCTCTCTCTCTCTCTCTCTCTCTCTCTCTCTCTCTCTCTCTCTCTCTCTCTCTCTCTCTCTGCGTACAAATGCTGTCTAATACCAACTACCTCCTCCACACACCGTACTAACAAATTTCACGAATTAATATTTCGTTCTCACATTCAATCCTTATAATCGATTTAGTTTCAACATCAACACCATAAACAAATATATATATATAATACTTTATATGTTTTTTTGTTTACCTATACATTTTTTTTTACTTTAAAATTTCACTATGCACGAAAAAAGTTTTTTCTTTTCAATATAATCACGCAATGATGCAATTTTTAAAAGAGTTATGCTATTAAAATAACAAACTTTATATTAGCAACAATTTATCATCAAGAGAAAAAAAAATACGAGAGACATTTGGAGAAAAACTAATTCACATTGTATTTACGAATTAAATTTATAGTCTTGTAAAGTGTTACACTTTTGTATACATTTACTTTACTATTTTTTTTACACACAATTGTCGTTTTAAAAACATTAATTTTACCCAGATTTAAAAGTATAAATTTTAAGTTTAAATGTATTTTTCTACACATTTTAGGGAATATATATATATATATATATATATATATATATATATATATATATATATATATATATATATATATATATAATGTGTGTATTTTACATTAAACTAAAAAAGGTTGGTTTTATACGCACACAAAATTTCCATTTAATTCAATTTATATAGAGGAATATTTGTGACATTTATATGTCCCATATGTAAATTGAAAATACTAAATAAAAAAAAAATGTCAATTATCAAAATAAAATATTGTGGAAAAAGGGGAGTTGATATAAACCGAATTTACCCCCTCTATTGCGTTTGTTAATTTACTATAGTGCGGCATGTTATATTAGATTAAAAAATTTAAAAATATATATGAATTTGAAAAATCATGTTTAAAAATAACGAAATTACTAACAATTTTTGTTTTATTGATATCATGTGTTAAAATGAACCATCAAAACTTGATACTCATTAAAAAAAAAAAAAAAATCATGTAATATGGATTAATTAATCACATAGCAAATAAATAAAGTATAATTTCTCTTTGTGTATATTAGAGTAACATTTTGTAATAATAAATTAAAATAAAATTTACAAAACAACAATAACAAACAAGAGAGAGATAGTAAATTAACTTCTTTCAACTTTAATGTTATGTAATTAAAATGATCGATACAATCGGTGTAACGAGTGACGTGTTATATTTGCTGTAGGGCGAATTTGTCACATCAAATACTCATTCATTCACGCGTGACATCAACTTCATACTGCTTTATTATATAGGAGGTATATATGTTTGGTTATAGTTGCAGTATGATTGCCTTTTATATAGAGATCTACAAGGAGCATTATAAATTAACTAATAAAGGAACAAAATTATTTTGAGGCTGAATTTAAGTAATTTCGCTCATATTAAAGTTAACGATATTCTTTCTTACCGTTGCCAGGCACCCTAGGCAAAAAAAGTAGGAGAAGCCGCTAATATAATTTACTTTAGCCCATATCCGTTTCCGTTTATACTTACTACGCACGTGCAGTACGTTGAAATGGAAGCGAATGTGAGGAAAAGCGCTTAAAGTTGATCTCAAAACAGTTGTCCCTTTTATTAGTCAATAAGTTTATGTTGTATTATAATTATTTACTGATATTAATGTTAAGATCATTCTGTAATGTTCATCTATAGCTAAAACATTGATATAGCTTAATTTTTAATAAATATTGAGCAATTTTAATGAACAGAGAAAATATAAAGAAATTGACAATTTGTTTAAAAAAAAAAGAAGCTTTCAAGCTAATTATATTGTTTTACCATAGTCTTGTATGACTGAAAAATATTACTTGCAAATCAACTTAATTTAAAATTTCTACAAAATAAAATAGGTTAGTATAATGTAAATAATTCTAAAAAAGTTAATTTTAATTTTGAAGCATTATTACTATAATATTTATATCATAATTACTAAAAGCTATTCTTATACTTTAAACCATTTTCTTTCCCTTCCTTTTTCATATCCATTCATAAACTTATACTAAATTAACCCTTATACACTCCTTTCTTTTTTTGTATGTGTGTGTAAATATACCCTTGTAGACCTCTATACATAATTTTGCGGAGAGACACAAGGAGCATGCAAAAGAGATAGAGACAGAGAGAGAGAGAAAGCAAAATAAATGATGATGAGTGTGTGCAACAGCGGTGAGACCACTTTGTATATAGTATTATACGCTGCTTTAAATGTCTCCATGTCATACTTTATCACCGCCTCTCATAACTTTGTGCATACACTTATAATATAAGCAAAGCACCAAGCATGAGTGTCACAATATACAGTATTATAATAGTATAGTAAGAAAATGCAAACACTATAACACAGTAGTTATTATGAACGATAAAGATAGACGTATTTGATATATAAATGAGGGTGACTTAGGTAAGTGTTCTTATATACATATAAAATTTGTCCGTATATAAGTATACTACTACTATAAACTGTAACCACTAAAACATAAATTACAAAAGGTTTTGCTTGATATTTGGTCAGACCCTTGTCACGTCTATACGTAGAAAAAAAAAGAGAAAAAAAATGCATGCTTTTCCTTTCTATATGTCATGTATGCTATGTGTGTGTCCTTTAGCAATCAGCTGGATTTAATAGTAATACTTAATCATTATGTATAGCAAATATATCACTTTGTATAATGCTATGTAGACATTACAAAAAAAAATAATATTTTAGTTTATGGTTTGTTATCATGATTACTAATGAGAAATTACGAGTGGAGATAAATCAAAGTTAAAATTTGTATATCATCTTTCCTCGTTTGTAATTTGCAAGTATATAGATTGAGAGTAAACATTATTATAACATTGAAGGTATTATCATTATATTCTTTTTATTACATAGTATTATCAATACAATAAAAAAATAAAAAAAAATAAATAAAAACTTATCTATAATTTTCTTAAGTGATGACGCACGCATGTTATTTCTTATAACGATATATTATAATTAAACAATATGATATATCAATGACTATATTATAAAGAATATAATAAATAAAGCAACAGTTCCAGAACATTTCAATATAGCAATACTTCAATTCTTTGTTTCGTATCTGAATATTTACATACTGTATAAGTCTCTAAAAACTTTGTATAATAAATACACTCTGCGCAAATAAATAGCGAAGTAATTTACTGCATTAAATTTACTGTATAGTACTGTACTACTAGGTGATGCCTATCAGGTGTTCTTATATAGCTAAAAACACCGATACGTTTATTCGTGTTACTATTTTTTAAGGTTTCAATTTAAATATTACGTTCTCATTAGTGCTAAATTAATTTAAGTATAGAAATATTCATATAAATTGAAGAAATATAAATAGTATAATAAAATATAGAACTACCTCTATATTTCTATTCTGCCATAGTCAACACGTCACATTGATG